>PVKM010012395.1:0-31763 GCA_004027735.1 Carollia perspicillata | reverse complement strand
ACTGATGCCTTACAAAAAGAAATCCCTGATGCCCAGAAAAATAAAATAAAATAACAAAGAAAACAATTTATGGGGGTTTTTTTCTTCACCAAAATTGAACTTTTTACAAAAACAAGAGGCAGAGGAAGCTCTGATATTCAAAAATCAAGAGAAAAATGAGATGCTTCAAGGATTTCTCCTATGTATATGCAAGGCAAAAGATTTAGAAAACAATCACCGTTAACTTTCTCATTTCCCATTTGAATAATCTGTAATAGTTCTGCTAGGGATTACTCATCTCATTCCTTTCCCTGCCTTCTTTCATTAATTTCATTAATTCCTTCTTTCCTTTCATTCTTTCTTTTAAAACAAGTCTGAAGTACCAATGCCGAGACTCCAAAGACTGCTGGTAAACTTGTTCCATAATTCAGAAACAATAGGACAGGCCAGTAATTTGGGGGTTTGAAGTTCCTTCAAGGAAGAATAAGTTGCTATTTTTACTGCTTAAAAAAAATAACATTTCAAATGAAACCAAAAATATAGCCAAATGCCCCTAGATCTTAAGAGTAAGAACATAAAATACATGGATCACAGGTTATTTTGCTTGTAGCAACCAGACCCTAATAAGAGTATTTTGTCCATTTACAAAAAGAAATTTTAAATCATCTAGAAAACAGAGACCAGAGGCATTACAAGATGAAAGGCTTAAAAATAATCCTCTCTATGAGGAAAGAGATTATATAAACTTTAGTTATCTTTTATTAAAAAGAAAAGGCTAAGGGGCACCTAAATCATATCTAATTCCACAAAAATTTATATGTGAAAGATGGTGACCAGATGTTCCCCCCCCCATCACCTCTCAGTAGAAAATAAATGAAAAAGTCTTGAACTTCAGCAAAGGGGATCCGAGAGCCCAGGTTCCTGAACAGGAGGTGAACTAGTCCAGTAAGTCTCAAACTTTAACACACACATGAATCACTTGTGCAATCTTGTTAAAATGTAGATTGACTCAGTAATTTAAGAGCAAGAACTAAGAATCCGCATTTCTAACAAGTTCCTTATAACCCTCCCTCACCAATGAGCTTTCAGCTGGAAAACAGGAAAAAAACATGGAAAAGTAACTGTTAAATGCCAGAATACAAAATCTCTAAACCAGGTGCACAGTCAGTTTCCTGAAGCCTGAGGTGTGGTTTTAATCTGATAGAAAAGAAACGAGACAATATGACCTCATACGCCTAGAAGACGGACTCTGATTTCAGGCCCCTTCCAACCTGTTTTACAAATTCTCATTGCTCTTGGGGATCCAAGAAATTCCCCCAGTGACTCCTCGGATGCAAAAATTGTTGCTTAAGAACTTTGTCAACCAAAATATAAAACATATGAGTATAAAGGCATTAAATATGTACAAAAAGAACCTGCTTAGCTATGATGGTCCAGTTTTTATCAGCCGCATTCTTAGTCTTTAGCCATTAGTCACATTTACGTCATCAAAGATTAAAACATAAATGCCCACTAAACGCCAATGTCATGACTGACAATATGCCATAAAAGTATAGCCTCCTACA
Source organism: Carollia perspicillata (assembly GCA_004027735.1). Classification (NCBI taxonomy): domain Eukaryota; kingdom Metazoa; phylum Chordata; class Mammalia; order Chiroptera; family Phyllostomidae; genus Carollia; species Carollia perspicillata. The sequence continues at coordinate 30,219 of PVKM010012395.1, read as the reverse complement.
CAAAACAAGCAAAATCAAATCACTGGTCCGAGCATTGTAAACCAGGGCACATTACCTTTGAAACTGCGGCTCCACTGGGCTTAATCTAAACCCTGTTTCCAGTCGAGCAGTATCCTTCCTCATGCTTTATCAAGCAGAGTACATGTACAATAAATACCTTCCAGAGGTAGATGCACTGTTCTTATTCTTATGGGGAAAATCTCAATCTATGCCAAAATCTCAATTCATCTTTGCCTTCTATGACACAAGATATTCCACCCAATTGGCCCAGTCTGTTGGTTGCACCAATAAACTCCTAAATTCCCAGGCTTAGAAAACATGTAGTTATTGATTCTTTTCTCCCCACCATTCTACTGACCAAGGATTCTGAACCAGGAATGCACAGAGTTCTGATAGTCTACGGATGGGTTTCTGGAACGGCCCGTTAATGTTTACATGTAGATATACCTGCGGGTTCTCTTGAGACAAGGATCCACAGCTTCCATAAGAATCTCAAAGTAGTCCCTGATCTAAGTAAGAACCAGTTTAAATCCAAGTCCTTCCCTTTCTGCTGAAGCACCAACTCCCGGAGCTCCCCTTCATCATCCTCACACACACCTACCTCGTCTGCCTCCACAGTCGTGCCCGGCCTGAAGACAGCAGCAGACTTTTCAGTAGGCTCTCTAACTCTGTTCACTCTGAGCCATCCTTAGATTCCTCCCAGAGAACACTCCTAACACATGACTTTCATCACAACTTCTCTCGTCATTTCTACAGGTACCCCATATTCTGATATCAACTATACACCGTCCCTTCAAACATATCATACTTCCATTCCCTTCTTAGAATGCCTTCCCTCAAAACTGCTCACCAACTCTGCCCAGCCCCACACCACCCCATTCATCCTCCCCTCTCCAACTCAAGAGTCAACTCCTCTTCAGTTTCATTTCTAATGCCTTGTCAATCTCTGCCTACAAAGAACATATAGCACATTGGACTGCGATTTAATACATATTCCCACTACAGCATTTACTCTATATAAGTACTTTGTCTTTTCATCTCTGTATACTCTAATATAGTGCCCAGCAAACCTGGGTCACCCAATAAGTCCTCTGTGAATGAATAAGTAAACTACGTGCAATGTGCTAGGCACACAGTAGGTGTGCAGTAGCATATGTGGACTGAAAAATCTTCAAAACTACTTGCACTTCATTTTCTATCTCAATTCTCCGAAAGCTCACAGTTCAATTAAAATAAACTATATGACTTAGGGTGTGCGGAGAGGTGTTCTAGATGGGAGCAAAGAACCTTGAGGTCTCAAGAAACCATTAACAAGTTCCGCTCATTGTGACAGACAATTCTGAACTCTCAGTGACACAGAAAACTGTCCAGATAAAAACTTTCTTGAATAAAGCTGGGTTTATTTCAGATACTAAACAGAAACATCGTTGAAGAAACTCATTTACATAAGATCAAAGTCACAGGCTAATTCCAAGATCTGAGTTAGTCTCCTCTAGTTGCATAATATCCCAGTTTGCCAGGAAAAGTACTCAAAGCATATTTAAATAGATTAATTTATTGGAAATACCAGTCATGGAATTGCTTCAGAAATTCTGCCAAATTTGCTCTTGCTGCACTACGACTGTCTAAGACACGTTTTACAGTTTACCAGTGTTTGGGTGTGAAAGCCGGCTCTCCGGCTGAGAGGACGACTTGCAACGAGAGGGCCTCAGGACAAAGCGTACATGATGATGGCGACTTCACGGGTTCCTGTAGGCCTTCGTGGGAGAAACAAAATTTCTGACTAAAATTTTTAACTTAATGTTTGTGGTTCTGGTAGAAATTCCTGAAGGATGTAAAAATTTCAATGAAAATGACCAAAAGTGGTCCGAACTTCCAAGGGACCAATTTCTTATCCTTATTTCTGCTTTCCCTAGTTAAATTCTCCTTTCCATAATTTTTTTTTTTTGATCCTCACCCGAGGACAATTTGTTCATTGCTTCTAGAGAGAGAGGAAGGGAGAAAAAAAGAAAGAGAACATCAATATGAGAAACATCAATTGGTTGCCTCTCACAGGGGCCCAGACCGGGGATCTGACCTGCAACCTCGGTATGTGTCCTGACAGGGAATCTAATCCACAGCCTTTCAGTTGCAGGATGACACTGCAACCAACTGAGTCACATCAGCCAGGGCCACTTTTCCATAATTAATACGCCTAAGGGGAAGAAGTGCCCCACTACAGAGTATCTGCACGACTCGTTGATATGCTCAGGCCAATAACTAAGAAAACACAATGCTACGAATTCCAATGTCAACAACATCAAGAACAACAAATATCAGTATTAACTCCAAGCTATGTGGGGTCTGCTATAGTAATAAAAGTTAATTAATGGACAGTATTGTCTATCAGATACCAAATATAAAACTCAGCCCACCAGCGAGGCTATCAAAATATTGACTTTTCAGAAGCATCCAGAATGACTACCTTACAAAGCACTTCAGGAACGCTGAGAAACTATGGGGACAGATTATAAAGTGTTGACATTAGCAAGTATTCTAATAAAAGCCCTCAAAAGAAACTCCAAATCGGAAGGAAGAGCCGTGTATTGAGATTCAAACTGAGGCTCTAGGGAAACAAAGCAGCAGTACATAAAGAGTCTAATAAGATCGATTTCCAGCTGGCTCTAATTCCAACATCTAGAAACTTGAAACAAAAGCTCTTTAGAATATGACTTTTTTTTGTTACCAATGTTAACTGAAATACCCACATACCATACAATTCACTTATGCAAAGTATATAGAGCTTTTAGAGCACTCAAGAGTTGTGCAGCCAATCAATTTTAGAACATGTTTACCACCTCAACCAGAAACCCTGTACCCTTTAGCTATCACCCACCCCAAAGCCACCCAGAGTCACCCCTTCTCCCAGCCCTAAGCAGCCACTAATCTTTCTGTCGCTCTAGATTTGCCTGTTGTAAGCAAATGGAATCATCTGATATATGGATTGGATCCTTGGACTGAGATAACGTTGTATATAAGTTCATCCATGGTGTAGAATGTATCAGTGCTCTATTGCTTTTTATGGCCAAATAGTATTCCATTGTGTGAATATGCCGTTTTTGTTTGTACATTTATCAGTTCACGAGACTCTCACTTTTAAGGAGACAATGCTAAAGTCAATAACTTACTAAGTAAGATGTTGTCAATAAAGAATTTCCAAAAGTCAGAATAGGCTCGGGTCAGACACCAGGGACTATCATCACTGACGAGATAGTTCTACTGTGATTCTAAAGCATGACGGTGCTCAGTACCTCTGGCATCACCGAGAAAGAGTCAACCACCAAACAGAATTCACTGGAAGAGACGTTAGACTCCCTTTCAGTCCAGTTTCCTTGTCTACAAAATATCCCAAAGGACTGCAGTCAGAATTAACTCCCCTTCAAGAGTTAGCTCATTCTGCCTCTATTTCTGAGAAGGAAAATGAAGCCCAGGAAAGAAAGTGATGTAAAGGTTACAGCAATAATTAATGACAAAGTTAAAAGTCAAATCTAATTCTTCTAATGCCCATTTAATTTTCACCACTCTGAACTGCCTCTTTAAACTGTATTCAACATCACCCAAAGGGAAGATTCAGAATGCGTGCCAAGACTTGGGGGGTACAAGGATATTCGTCTTGGTAAAACTTAAGGGAGACTAAAAGAGACAAAGACAGACCACCCTGAGACTCAAACAACAGGAACTAGTTAAATAAATCATGAAATGCCCATCAACCTAACAGTTTACAAGCACTCGGGAATTCTAATTAAAGATAAGAAAAGATGTCCCGGACCCGGTGCACACAAGAAAACAAAACCACACTGGAAGAGTAGGGGACTAACCGTACCAAAACCGCTAACAGTGCTTCTCTCTGGACAATGGAATTAGAAGTGTTTATATTTTGTTTCTACACTGCATTTTCTAAGTAATCTTCCACAATGAGAACATATCTGAATTAGTAGAAAAAAATTACTTTTAAGTATGTTTAGCATTCCCATTGACTGTAAATTGTTATGTATGATAACATTACAGTCACAGGGCTTTGAAATTTAGCGTAATTCCTCGTTCCATATTATTATGTATAAAAGAAATTCCCCCCACCAAAGCTCTTTGCAGGACTTATCCCACATCAATGCTCTGAAATGTAAGAACATCTTTATTTCTTTATTCCCATTTACAGATGGTGAAGTTAAAATACAGGGATGTGGCTGGCACAGATGGGATTAAAGTCTCTGGTTTAAGTCATTCCAGCCCTCACGGTTAAACTGTAAATCAGAAACACAAACCCAGGAAAAGGAATTTTTTGAGAATGGTGTTACTTTGTGAAGTCTACAGACCTCACAAATACAGTAAAATTTAGGCACACAGAAGCAAAATATCAAACCACCTTCCACTGTGATAATATTTTATTATTGAAGTCTATAGGAACAGATGTGGATTGAAATAAGACATAATAAATGAAGACCATTACCTAGAAAGTTATCAGAAAGGTAAAGTATACTTGAAACAAAGCAAAAAGCCCAGAAATCACCCACAAACAATGTAGAACAGACACCCCAAATTGCTACCCTGTGGTTTTGGTTTCTCATTTTTATTATTTTTTATACTCACCCAAGAACATTGCTTTTAGAGAGAGAGGAAGGGAAAGAAAAAAGAGAGAGGGAGAGAGAGAAAATCGATTAGTTGCCTTCTCGTACATGCCATGACCAAGGATTGAACAGGCCGCCATTTGGTTTACAGGACGACACTCCAACCAACTGAACCACACCAGTCAGGACTCCCATTTTTATTTTAATGTAAGCACTTCATTGAGTAAAAATTAAGGTAAAGAATCAAACCAAATTTCAAACAAAAATGTACAAAACTGTGTTATTATGCAGATTCCCACCACCTATGCAAACCTCAGGAGACTCAAAGAATAAAAACAAGCTTTCTTTACTTTGTAAGTAAAGTATTTTCCAGATAAAAATATTTTTTAGGAAAAAAACGAGGCTGTAGATCCAAATACACGTATATGAACATACCTGCTACAATAAAGCACTCTGCTCAGTATCCTCTTGACTCTGAATTCTTCTCCACTGATCATTATGCAATACAAACTTTTGTAAAGCAAACAGCTTGGATCTTAGCATAACCACAAGGAACAGACATTGGCAACTCATCAAAGACCTAAGGAATAGTCTTATGATCAAACCTAAAGAGTAAACAATTTCTTCAGTGTGGATTTTATGAGCTAAGGAGTTTAAAGAATGTCTGACCAGGCTGCTTCAATAGACATTATAAACAACTTCTGGAATTTAATCGTAAAGTGCATCTTTTCCATTTAAAATAAGACAACTATATTTTCAAAGAATAAAATGGTATAGAAAATGGGAGTTCAAATCACTTAGTAAAGATAAATATTGTTTTATAAAACTTGCTTTGTTTTTTTCTTTGGATTGATAGGATTTGTATATATTGGGTTTGAGTGTAAAATGTATTTTAGCATAAGTTGCAGCCAAGAGTTTGAAAGACACTGATTCAAAGAAATCAGTGTCTTTTTTTAATCTATAATCTTTAATCTTTTTAAAAAGATTTTATTTATTTATTTTTAGAGTGTGGATAAGAGAGGAAGAGAAACATCGATGTGAGAAACATCAATCAGTTGCTTCTCACACACCCTCAGCCCAGGCAGCACCTGGCCCACAACCCAGGCATGTGCCCTGACAGCAAATCAAACCAGTAAACCTCTGGTTCACAGGATGATACCCAACCCACTAAGCCACACCAGTCAGGAGTCAAAGAATAATTTTAATTATTTCAGAGTAAGCCATGAATATTTACTTTCAGAAGATAAAGTATAGAGCATTTGTGAATAAGGAAAATGTTGCTGACTAAGACACAAGGCAGCAATAATTCTCATTACCTTTATTGTGAACAGCTCATAGATTTCCTTCACCTGGTAGGAACAAGTAGGTTATCTCTGAAGAACAACGGCACTATTGGTGGCTTACAGAGCCCCCTTTAATATGCTTTAGTCGATGAGACGTTAACACAAACAGTGCATTCCATTTCACTAAGCAGTCCTTTGGTTTACAGCCTGCAGCTTGGTATTGCGGGGATGTCACCTTCCTACCAAAATCTACTCTAGGACACTCCCTCTTCACCGAGAGAGTGCAGAGCAGAGTAGCTGAATGTGTACTATGAAATCAGAGTGCCCAGTTCAAATCCAACTCAACCACTAAGGAAATTGCTAAAGTTCCACAGGATTGTTCTGAGGAAATACAAACAGAGCATTCACACAGTATTTAGAAAGCCCTCAAAAGTACTAAAGATTAATATAACTCTTATAGAAAAGTGAAATCTACTTCTACAAGGGTTATAATTGTAACATATTGTAATAACAAATCGCAACTAACCTTAAATGCCCATCAATAGGTTAAGAGATAGTTGATGCTCATTAGTCACAGTGCTCATGTTCTAGAAAGTCACAGCAAACAATGAATTAGTAAATACTGAACAATTGTTCCCATGGGAAATACAGGGTTAGGTTTCCACAAGCCTCTGGTCACATCAACACATAAAACTGTGTTACATGTGTTTCTGTAGAAAGATAACTTATTTAATATATATTGTTGATTCATAAACATTGAACTCACAACCAAGAGCTCTTAAACTCATGCCCAAACAAAGCTACCTAACACATGTCTTTTCTCCATAAGGCACACTTCAGCCTTCTGGCCCTTGGGAACAGTAGACAGCACTTCAGCACTGCAGCTGGAGGCCAACATACAGAGCAAAATCACTCAAAAAAGCACACAAATATGAAAAAGGTGGCACTAAATAGAATGTGGAAAGGATACTTGTTTACAGTGGGCAAGCTGAAAAAGGGAGGCAGAGTGTCCACCCTCAGCTGCAAAAGTGCCCACCAGGTGACAAACTTTTCACCTCTCTGATCTAGAAAGGACCACAAAGACACTGCAAGTATTCATTTTCGGATAACCAATTTTATCCACTAGGCCACTTTGCAAATCCAGATTCAGTGAATGATGAGGACTAACTGTAAACAATCTACAGTGCATTCAATCATGAATATGATTTAAAAGTGAAATGACCTAAAGCCACATACATCAACATGAGTATTTCTCAAACCAAATGCACAACCAGGAGTACACATGGGTTAGGAGACTAGGTCTATAAAATCAAGCAACTGTAAATTATTTTTGCCAATTGCGCACTGGAATGACATGCAAGGTAGTTTTCTTCGGAAGGGAGAAGGAAGGAAATGGGGACAGAGAAGCTTGGACAGTATCTGTAACATTTCATTTTTTTAGGTAGGTAGGTGGGGATTTTAACCGACTACTCAGTAACGTTGGGACTACTTCACTGAGAACATATCCATCAGTACTATTTCTCACATTGAAGTGTACATGTTGGAAAGCACACGCGCTTTAGGCAGTCGACTGTAGGAAAGGAGCTTTCTGCATGACGTGACAGCACATATTTGGAGCAGTGATGCAAAGCATTTAACAGCATGATAGGCTACAACAATGACAAGGGTCTGTTTGCACAGGAGAGAGAGAGATGAGAAGGAGAGAGACAAAGGGTCACATTTTTATTTCTAGATACACCCTGCGTCTCCGCTGCTCCTTTGAAGTGCATGGGAGTCTGTTCCCAGAAGGACGACATGCAGCACAGGGCGCAGCTACCCCAAAGCAAGCTCAGTAACCAGGACATTGTCGGGGGAGGAAACTAAGCTCTAAAAAAATTATTTCTATGGCAGAGGAGAGTGTTTGGGAAGGAAAACTCTTGAATGGAAACATAAAAAGAATAGTTCCTAGAGCCAAAGACTGGAATGACCCATCAGGGCCTTATTTTCATTGGGATAAAGCAGTGGTTTTCCTGGGACAATGAAAAGATATTCGAACTCCCAATTCTGTTTCTGCTCAAGAAAAAAAATAAACGTTAGTGAGGCTGTGTTTCATTTCTAATTCTCCTCTTTGTTCACTTTTGGCAGTTACCATCATGAGCATTAGGATAAAGTCTAGCACCTCGCCAAAAATACCAACATTGTGATTGATGTGTGATTCAAAAAAGCTGTCAAAATGGATACTCCAAAAGGAATGAGTCATCCGGCGGGGCCAAGCATGATAATATTTTTGTACCAAGTTATAATCCTTTTCATCTGGACCTTCTTAGAGTTGGCTTATTACTTCCTTTCAAACAATTCTAAGCTAAGGGCTACAATAAATGCCACTAAAAGCCTGACAGATTGGGTTCATACCTTCATTACTAAAATCCAAAAATTAAGGCTATTTGATATGGAAATAGGGCACAAAGAAAAACATGCACACAGCTTTGGCCCATGAGACTTTAGAACCCTGAGAGACTACAGAATTTTATTTCCTACTAAAAGTATGACATACTGAAAATTTCATCAAATACTCTTTTATCTCACTAACTTTAAAAGTAGAATGCCACGATAAAATTTAGGGTAACCATGACATTTATCAGCTGAGAGAAAAAAAGCAATTTCCTCCAGGAAAGTAAGAAAGAAGCATGTGTAACAAGCATCTTCAGAAAATCTGAGGCTCTCATATCTGGATGGTGCTTATGTACTGATTTGACCTGGGGCTCCCCTGTTCCATAGGCATAGCTCTATCTGATTCCACAAAATTGACTGTGTAGGATGCAACCCAAGTAAGTTAATAAAGAACCTTCTGGAAGGAAAAAAATACAGCAAGGAGTTACTTGGAGGCATGCAACCTGTAATGACTTACTAGTTTGTTTCCTAGATCAAATCAGATGGCATTGTTTTCTTGATTGAGACCAACAAGAAGCTTTTATTTAACAATGCTCTTAGTCAAATCAAATAGAAGGCTATCTGCACATAAGTTATACAAATCCTTTTTTTTTTTCACCACTACTGAAATTCGAATAAAGTCCAAATGACTCCATCCATCCCAGAATAGAGCTGGAGCCAAACAAAACTTCAACAGCAGTTTCCTCAAGGCCCAGATGGTCATAACTGGAATGTCTTTTTTCACGTGAGTTAGCTGCGTAGGGGTCACACTCCGTGGTGGTTATCTGCTCCAATTATGAAAATGCTAACACTTCCATTAGGCTCTGAAATAGAATAATCTCACGATCTGAAACACCAGGTTCTTTTTTTCTAGACAGCACAAAATATACAGGGGTCAAGATAAAATATCCAGGTACAGGCTACATACAATGGATCAGACCTCTGGAAACATTCATACATGAAAGAAGGTCCGTAAGAGCAATCTTAAAGCGAGAGTCGCAAGCATAATCCACTGTTAGTTCAATTCTGGGCGCTCTTCACACTCAGGTTGATAATCATTTAACTGAAACCCCATTATAGAATCTACACCCCAGCCCCTCAACTCAGTGCTTTAATAAGGGCCAATAAAAAGAGTGCAAAATAATCAGAACCTCCATCTTTTGTGGAGTGCTTACCCCAGTGTCACTGACTGACTACTAAGCAAGAGCATGTAATATTCCCAACAACCCAAACAGGTCACTCTTGAATTCACATGACCGGCAAGGATCCCCGGCCTTAGAAGGATCACACTATCGGTAAGCAACAAAATCCTAATTCAAACTCAGGTCTAATTTCAAAGCCTGTGCTCATAACCAAGCATTTTTTAAATTAAACTTTTAATAGTTCATTTAATGCTCATTCTGGGTCCTAATGGTCCAACGCCATCACTTCTTATGATAAGCTTTGTAGAGAAGGCTGCCAGCTCTCTAGGAAAGTGAGTACAGCAGACGGGTACTTAGTTTGTGGTACACGCAACCCAGGAGTAAGCCTCGGTCTGTCACGCTTTGGAGTGGAATGCTCCACATGTGAAAGGACGTCCCTGAAAATCAGTGCTTTTTACCAGATTCATCCAAGTGGTTTGCACAGGCACACTTAACACACACACACACACGAATCTTCAAGCATTCAGGCGGAGCAGAATTCACTTCATCTGTACTTTATGAATTATAGCTTTCAGCCCAATGTAATGACTTGTCTAGATTCATCAGACATGGTAGGTTAAACCTACCTTAATTAACCTTAATGTTAACCTGTTAACAAAATGTTAACCTTAATATGCCCTTCTACAGTACAGTCTGTACATAGCACACACATATGATAAACGACTTTTAAAATTTCATTTTTCAGCCAGCCTGGCCGGGTGGCTTAGTCTGTCAGAGCATCATCCGTACACCAAAAGGTTATGGATTCAATTCTCAGTCAGGGCACATATACAGATTGCAGGTTTGATACCCAGTCGGGGCACATTTGAGAGGCAACCGATTGATGTCTCTCTCTCACATCTATGTTTCTCCCCTCCCCACCCTACCCCCCACCACTAAAATCAATAAGACATATTCTCGGTTGAGGATTAAATAATAATAATAAACAAAAAAAATAAAATCCCATTTTCATTTTCATGCCTATGTCTTCCACTAAGCAGTTAACTCCTCAAAGGAAGAGAGATGCTTTATTCACCTTTGTGCCCCTGCATGTTAACAGTGCCTAGCTGAGAACGAACACCCAAACAGAGCATTTGGAGAATGGGTGAATGGATGGATGGATGGATGGATGGATGGATGGATGGATGGATGGATGGATGGATGGAAGGAATTACATGGAATCTGTTTACTAAATATAAGCAGCCCCCAACATAAAGCATACTAATACAAGATAACAACAGTTGTTTTCCTCACAAACAAATCCAAGTCTATGGGCCATCACTAAGGGCTGATCAAAAGGCTTACTCCACACCCTTCAAGTTGTAACACAGCCATTTTACCAGGGACATTTAAAAAAAACAAAGGTTCCGAAGCAGTTGTCTGAAAGAGAGCCTTCAGAAAGCTTTCAGAGGACAACTGTTACTAGAAAAAAGCCAATTTGATCACAAGCTTATTTGGCCTTTACTATTTCAACAGTGGACAATGGCTTATTCATACAGTTCTTATTTTATCTTTATTTTTTTTTTATGACTATATAGTTGTTACTGGTTCTGGGTATATATCAACAAAATTAATACAAGCTGAAAAGATATTGAGCTTACCCTTACAGGGCTTTCCATTTACTTCGAACCATTATATTTATATTTATCATGCTTATATTTTGTAAATGACACTCCAAAGAGTATGTAAGGAGCACAGCTTTACAGTCAGCGAAGTTGATTTTCAGCCCCAACTACTACTAGAAATGCGTGTCCCACGCAAGTCCCTTAACAGCTCTAATCCTGAGTTTCTCAAATGTGAAACAGATGATTCGTACCCTTCAGGTATCCGGAGCTACCTTCATGTTTGCTAAAGTGATTAAAGAAACGCACAATCAGTGACTATGTTGTTATTATTGCTGCACATGCACCAAACCCACATTTAACTTGAAGGCTGCCTTAAAATCTTCACAGGAAATAAATCCACTCATGTATTTAAAGGCTTAAGGTGATACTGTATGGAGTAAACCCATACGCAAGCAAGATGTTAGAATTCTCCAACCATTTTCCAGTCACTGCCAGAGAGCAGAGAGTGACGATGGCCTGACTGCCCGGATAGCGGCACGTGGACTTTTCTGTCGTGGCCTCTCCTTCAGTCAAGCTCAGAGGTTTTCAAACTTTAACCTGCGTAAGAATTGCCTTCTGGGATTGTAGAAGTGCTTACTGAACTGTGCTTACTATACTTTTACAGGCAACTTAAAGAATTTTAGGGATAATCTTAATTATACACTACTTTTTACTTCAGAAAAAAACAAAAACAAAAGCCTCTTATATGCCCTTGATATATATATTTTTTACTTTATGTATTTTGTTGTTCCATCACAGTTGTCCCAATTTTCTCCCGCTACTCTCCCCTGCCCCCCCAAACCCTCTCCCACATAGTCAATCCCCACCCTGTTGTCCATGCCCATGGGTCATTTATACTTGCTCTTTAACTAGGCCCTTCCCCTTTTCTGCCTTATCCCCCTCCCCCATCCCCTCTGGTCACTGTCAGTTTGTTCCTTGTTTCCTTGTCTCTGGTTCTATTTTGATCATTTGTTTGTTTTGTTCATTGGGTTCCACTTACAGGTGAGATCATATAGTATTTGTCTTTCACAGCCTGACTTATTTCACTTAGAATAATACCCTCCAATTCCATTCACCTTGACATAAATTTTTTTTTTAAATGTGAGCAACGTGTGAGTAGCAAGGTAAAGCAAAATAAGAAATTTCCCTCTAGCTTGCCAGACCCAGAAACCTATGGCTTCAAGCACATAAAATGGTCCATGCCAAATACTGGCTTTCAGAGTGCTTTTATTTACAAGGGCACTGTGTATACAAATCAAATACTCCCTTCTCAAACTGTATGTCGCTTGGGTGTCAAATAGTGATAAGACTGCAACGATTTGTTAGAAATCATTTGAATTTCCTAAGTGCCAGAATTGTGACTGCACAAAGCCACTTAGTAGAAGGGGCTCTGTCATGACAAGGAAATACACTCCTCACCTCCACGGAGATCCATTGCCAAAGGCGCTATTCCCTCCATTTGCTCCAGGCTCAATGGAACCCCATTCTGAGCCAGCAGAGGAGAAAGGAATGAATACTCATTCTGCCTAAGGGCTCCTACCTGATCTCCACACACTGGCTGCCTGCTCCCCATCGTTCAGATCTTAACCAAGAGGGCACCACCTCACATTATTCTAGATTATTCTCGTAACTCTTTGCAGCATAGGAACAGGTGCACTTACATATCTGTATACCCCATTTGTGTATGGCTCCCCCACTGCCCTCACACAGCACTAGACTGTAAACACCCTGAGGGCAGACAGTTGGTCAGCCTCATGCAGCACTGCATCCTCCAGTGCCTACAACAATTCCTAGAACATAGTAAGTGCTCAATAAATCATTTTGGGTGGTCTGATTAAAGCAGAAGCCCTTTTAAAGCAGTGACAAATGGGCAAAGCTGCACAAGGTAAAATACAAAGGACAGTCTCTTGCCCTGGCCTGGTAGTTCAATTGGTTAGAGGGTTGTCCCCATACACCAAGGTTGCAGGTTCGATCCCTGGTTGGGGCATACACAAGCATCAAACAAATGGATGCATAAATAAGTGGAACAACAACACTTCCGGCCAAGATGGAGGCGCAGGTACATACACTTTGCCTCCTCATACAACCAAAAGAAAGACAAAAACAAATTTAAAAAAAAAATACCCTGAAATCAAACTGCAAGAAGTCTGACAACCAAGGAGTTAAAGAAGAAACATTCATCCAGACCACTAGGAGAGGTGGAATCAGGCAGCCAGGGCAGAGAGGACTCAGGGCCAGGCGGTGGCTGGCAGGACAAGGCATTGGCTGGTGGACCACATGGTGCCACATTCACATGCAGATAAACCAGGAGGAACAAAATAGAACATACAACCCAGGTTTCCAGGGCGGGGAAATAAAGCCTCAAAACCTCTAACTGAAAACACCTGTGGGGGTTGAGGCGCTGACAGCAGGAGAAACTCCCGGCCTCACAGGACAGTTTGTTGGAGAGATCCACAGGGTCCCAGAACATACACAAACCTACTCCCCTGGGAATCAGCACCAGAAAGGCCCAATTTGCTTGTGGGTAGCGGCAGAAGGACTGAAATCCAGCAGAGAGAAGAGCAAGCACCACAGTTCCCTCTCGGACCCCTCCCCCACATACAGCAACACAACCCAGAGACATAAGTTGCCCCGCCCTGGTAAACACCTAAGGCTCCACTCCCTACTATGTACAGCTGTGCTGAGACAAAGAAATATGGCCCTAATGAAAGAACAGATCAAAACTCCAAAAATAGAACTATGTGACGAAGACATAGCCAAGCTATCATATGCAGAGTTCAAAACACTGGTAGTCAGGATGCTCACAAAAATGCTTGGGTATGGTCACAAAATAGAGGAGAAAATGAAGGCTATGCAAAGTGAAATAAAGAAAAATATACAGGGAACTAACAGTGAAGGGAAGGAAACCAGGACTCAAATCAACAATTTGGAGCAGAAGGAAGAAATAAACATTCAACCAGAACAGAATGAATAAACAAGATCCAAAAAAATGAGGAGAGGCTTAAGAACTTCTGGGACAACTTTACACATTCCAACATCTAAATCATAGGTTGCCAGAAGGAAAGGAAGAAGAGCAAGAAATGGAAAACTTATCTGAAAAAATAATGAAGAATTTCTCCAATCTGGCAAAGACAATAGACTTCCAGGAAGTCCAGGAAGCCCACAGTTCCAAAGAAGTTGGACTCAAGGAAGCAAACACCAAAGCCCATCATAATCAGATTACCTAAGATTAAAGATAAAGAGAGAATCTTAGAAGCAGCAAGAGAAAAGCAGAGAGTAACCTACAAAGGAATTCCCATAAGACTTATCAGCTGATTTCTCAAAAGAAACCTTACAGGCAAGAAGGGGCTGGAAAGTATTCAAAGTCATGAAAGGCAAGGACCTACATCCAAGATTGCTCTATCCAGCAAAGCTTTCATTTAGAATGGGAGAGCAGATAAAGTGCTTCCCAGATAAAGTAAAATTAAAGGAGTTCATCATCACCAAGACTTTATTATATGAAACGTTAAACAGGCTTATCTAAGAAAAAGAAGATGATAAAAAATATGAATAGGAAAATGTCAACAAACTCACAACATCAACAACTGAACCTAATAAAAAAAAATAAGCAAACAACAGCAAGAGAATCACAGAAATGGAGATCTCTCGCAGGGTTATCAGTGGGGAGGGAGAGGGGGGAGAAAGGAGGAAAAGGTACAGGGAATAAGAAGCATAATTGGCAGGTACAAAATCAACAAGGGGAGGTTAAGAATAGTATGGGAAATGGAGAAGCCAAAGAACTTATATGTATGACCCATGGACATGAACTAAGGCGGGGAATGCTGGTGAGAGGGGGAGTACAAGGTGGAGGGGAATAAAGGGGAGAAAAAATGGGACAACTATAATAGCACTATCAATTCATTTGATAGCTGAGAAAAATAGGGGAGTGTAGCAGTGGCTGGGGCCAAGCTGGCATTTCCCTACTTCCTATCCCAAAGAAACTTTTTTCTCAACACTCAAAATATAGAAAGGGCACGTTTCTTCTGAACCTTTGGAACTTAGTATATCTACAACTACACTGATGCTGGACTCATCCAAAGTACAGCTAGTGTGTGAATTAATGAATTTAGTCTGGAGAGTACACAAAGAACAAGAAGCATACATTTAAAGACATCTTATAGCTTACTCAGAAAATATGCAGTGTAGTACAGTAGAAAGAAGCGGATTCTCTCAGCAGAGCACCTGGATTCAAATCCTGCCTCCATCATTTGGTAGCGCCACTTTTTCACGCTGAGCCCCGTCTCATTAGGAAAGGGAAGGTAACAGCTCCCTCCAAGGGTTGCCAGGAGCATCAGAGATAATGCTTATAAAGCAGGACAGAACATGAAGGAGCACATATACATTACCTTGTTTTACAGTGACATGCTCCAGCAGTTTTAGTGCAAAAGACCTAGGACTGACTCACCAACTTCACCGCCTTCCTATATAACCTCAAGCCACATACCCTCATGTCCTATTTGCCTCAGTTATTAAGAACTCTTAGAGAAGATCATCTGAAAGGCTTTGCGAAGAGCAAAGCACTAAAATGCCAAAACAAGGAATGTTGCTCACTTAAACCTGCCTCAATCCAAATTTAAAAGAAAGCATCCTGAAGGACGTTTTACATTAAGAAAGTCCTGTTCTGCCCTGACCAGTGTGGCCCAGCTGGTTGGGCACCGTCCCATTACGCGAAAGGTCACTATAGCAAGCTATCAATGTCTCCCTTTCATATCGATGTTTCTCTCCCCCTCTTTCTCCCTTCCTTCCCCTCTCTAAAAATAAATAATATTTTTCTTAAAAGAAAGAAAGCCCTGTGCTTTCTACTCACTGATGACAGTACCTCATGACATCCTGATCTGGCTTAGTGACAGTGAAAAACTACTGGTTGTCCTTGGCTATTTCAACTGCCCTATTCCTCTTCTCCTAATTCACCCTTTCCTATAAAGAATCAGGCAAAGCACGATGCCAACTTATTACTTCTGGACACTTAGTATTCTTGGACACCTACTACAGTCAAGTGGTGTGGGGAATACCAAGATGAGTAAGAATCTGTGACAAAACTTCATTTCAACACAAAGGCCAATTATGTGCAATCCACAGTCAGCCCAGTGTGGTGAGTTAAGTAAGTTCTCGCACAGCTACTCAGTTCCTGGCCGTGTGTCAGCAGGCACCATTCTCTAACCAAGTCAGTAGCTTTCTGCAAAGACCCTCCCCTGGTCTAAGCACTGTGCTGGATAAGGGGAAGTGCCAGGACCTGTCAGACACAATCCTTGTCTTCCAGGAGCCCGCAATGTGAACTACCAAATAAAACATGGACATAAACAGATGGCTAAGAGTATAATGAGTGACTACAAAGCTACACATAAAAGCATCCCCTTATTTCACAGTCACACCTCACACAAGGTGATACTTAGTCAAGGGTCTCATGAGTAAGAGAAATAATGCATACTATTCATACCATAAACAGATCAAAGTGAGGAGAGTTGTTTTTCCCATCTCCCCCAAGCTGATGTAGATCTGACTACGAGGACATTTGGAAGAGGTGGGATTTCATAAGAGCCCTGAAGGTTGGCTATACTTTTTCATAAGCGGAAGAGTCACTTGAGAAAAGACATATGGAGGGAAAGTACAGGCCTGTTCTGTGGATAGGGAGAATGCTCCAAGTCTGGGTCAAGGAAGGAAACAGAAGAGGAGGTGGGTCTGGCCAGACAGCAGAAGGCTTTGATGAGAAGGCTGGAAGAGACACAAAAGTCACAGAGGACACTATGGAAGGTAAACCATTAACAACAAATGTGGACAAAGCACCTCTCAAACTGGACCGATGTCTAAAACGATGTAAGAGGGCCTTGATGGGAAAACGGAACCAGAAGATGAAATTCACAATCTTACACCTTTTAATGTTTCAAAAGGAGCATCAAGAAAGATAGCAAAAGCTAAAGCCAAAACTTAGGCTTGAGTAAATAAGTAAAACTGTATCTGGAACTGCATAATTCCAAGTATTAAAGCCCAAACTGCAAATGCTCTTTTTCTTTTTTTTTTTTTTTTTAATTTCTTTCATTGATTGTAGAGAGAGGGGAAGGCGGAGGGGAAAGAGAGGGAGAAAAACATTAATGTGAGAGAGAAACATAGATTAGTTGCCTCCTGCACACACTCTGATCTGGAAACCAAACCTGCAGGCATGTGGCCTGACCCGGAATCGAACCTGCAACCTTTCAGCTTGCAAGACAATGCCCAACCAACTCAGCCAAATAGGCCAGGGCAAATGGTCATTTTCATTGTAGAAATTCCTCGGCATTCATGATTTACTCTAGGAACATAAATCAAAATGTTCTCTTCTCCGTATTATGAAAAACAGATACTATAGACACACACAAATACCATTAGGGTTAGCCATGATACAACTAAAAGCAACAGAAAAATGCTACAATGTCAGTATCTCTAATGGTCAGAACTACTTAGACAGAGGAGATCTCTCAAAGGAAGTGGTGGAAACCTCATGGTTAGAGCCATTTAGAATTAGACCACAAGGCACAATCCTGCGGTCTGCTCTTCTCTAGCCACCAGGAAAGCAAGCTCAGGTGAACGACTGTGGCTGGGGAGGCAAAGGGCCAAGTCAAACCAGGTTTGAAGAAAAACGGGAAAGCAGATTCTTACTCCTCTTGGAGGGGCTGGTGACAACAGTGTGTTGTTTGTGAAAACCCACCAAGCTGTACACTTAATGATGTGGGTTCATTTTCCTTCGTATACTATTCTTCAATACAAAGTTTTATTTAAAGGATGATTAAAGAACGGTTCTTTATCATCCTAAAGGAAAGCCAAAAAAGATTTTTTAAGTTTCTCTATTATCAACAGAAAAATCACAGGAAGCCAACCCTTGGAATTTCTGATAATTATTGGTAAAATAACAAAAATATAGATGTCTAATGTTGAAGCATCACTCCATTAAATGAGGATTGGGATCTGGTAAATTCACAGATGATATGGAGATCTCTAAACCTTGTAACAAAACCTTCGGAAAAGCCGACCCTAAGACTCAAAAGTTTTCCTGTGGAAGGACACTAGGGAGGCGGGACACTGGCAAGCAAAATGGGCCCACAGCCCCAGGAGGCCACACAGTCCTAAAGGGTCTCTCCAGGTTCGCATCTGCATGGCCTGATTAGTTGCCAATAAAACAATGATTCCATAGTAAGGCCTGGAGGATCACCAGCTCCAAATTTAGTGTCCTGGTCCCGAGTCATGTCGACTGAATTGGCTACCGAGGTTCACCAGGCAGAAGTCCTTGGGGATAAAGAATCCTGATTAGACAAGATACCCAATTATCACTAAACGGACAAAGTTCCCTTGGAAAAACCATAAGGCTGAACATTTAGGAAGCTGAAGGGACCAGAACTGAAACTAACCTATAAAGCTGCTCATCTGATTCACGGCCTTTGCATTAAGGTCCCCCAGCTTTCACTAGTGAGACATTTAGCCGAACTGAACTCGCTGCACTGTGCAAACTGGGTTGCCACGGTGCAAACCGAACCATGTTCTATCCAACTTCTGTTATGAGCCATCCTAGTGTTTCCTCTATATAAAGAATAATAACATTATTCAGCAAAGGCGGATGGGATTATTTTCCATCTTTCTGCCATTGTAAAAAAGTCATCATCTTTACCTTCCCCACCAAAGTAAAACTCCATTATTTTTCTTTAATTCCCATCTAAATCCATACCTTCTCTCACACTATTCCCAATTACTAGAAAGTTCTGTGTGGTCATAAACCAATCACCTACATTTCTCTGAAAGACACTTATATTTCTAGATGAAAATGAAACAATAATTTCTTCTACCCTCTCAGTTCAGAAAACCACATATGTTGTCCTCCAACCCCAAACCACAAATGCTAAATATTATGAATAAGAGGAATGTGTATTTGTTTGTATTATAATATTGAAGGAATAACTAGAGTCTTGTATTGAGAATAATCAGGTCATTCTTGACCTAGCATCCTATTTATCGTTCTGTTCTCTTAGCTAATTGCTTACATAAGCATGCCAATTTGCCTTGATTATAGAATTCTTAATAAACGAATGTTGTTTACATTTCACAAGTGTATTTGAATTTCACTCCAGGAAGCCAAGCTCACCAAGTCTTTGTAAGTGGTAAAACCAGAGATCAAAGAAAAAGGCCTGCATTGAACCAACAAACAATTAGGCTGGAGAATAGAGGCCTGAGCAAAAATACAATAGATTTAGTCCAGGGTACACCTCAGAATCAATCACTGTTCACTTTAGTTATAGTAGAACTTTCTCAGCAAATTTCCATTATGATTACTTGATGGTCATTTCTTAGATAGTTAAATAAGTCTCTAACCTTCAACAGGCTTTGATCCATTTCCTCTGTATTTCTCATGTTGGTGGTTTTGGTTGAATCAAACATCTTTAGGATTTTTGTTGTTTAACTTTCTCCACTTTGCCTAATTTCTTCAAATTTTACAGTATCTCCTAATTCCTTCCTACCTCACTCATCTGCTTTTTTCACTGTGGTTTTAACTTTGGTTTGGTGTTTGGGGAAAGCAGGAAAAGGGGAAGACCCAGCCTCTAGCACGGCGGCACTCAACCAAGGCTGCACATTCAGATTCCAGCTGGTAAAATCCCTGAGGCTCAGGCCACACTGCAGACGAACTCATCGGAATCTCAGGAAGTGGGATCCAGAGCCCGGCATTCGTATTTTCTGAGGCTCGCAGGTGATGTTGCTATGCAGTCACCTTGAGAACCATGGCTTTAGCTTGTCAGTCCCTTCGTTTTCCTACCTTAAATAAAGTATTCGGCCAAACTTCCTTGGTTGGGGGAGGGTGGGGACAAGGAAAAAGTCCGTTTCCTGAGAAAATCCTCAACTCAGGCAGGACCTGAGATAGACAAGGAATGATACCAGTCACAGGGCCAAAAACACGAACAATTTGACACCTTCCCAAAGCCAACAAGTTTTTATAAAGCAGGCCGTTGGCACGGTCTACCACACAGAAGGCAGTCAGGGAGATACCCATGGGGAGCGCAGGGCCTAAATACCTCACTCAGCTCTGTGGCAGCAGATACAGGGCTTACAAATGTAAAAAAGCTTGTTCAGCAAAGAGAGGGGACTAAGATTACATGCGAAATAAGAGTCAATGAAGTCAGTTTCACACCACACAAGAACAGTGACGATGTGATGAGAGGGGAACACCTCTGGTATGTCCTACACGTTGCAAGAAGTTTGTGATAAGCTCACCTACCTGTGAGCTCTGATGCCAATAGTCATGTTTGGTTGGGTTTTTTTTTTTAATATTTTATTTATTTATATTTAGACAGAGGGGACAGTGGGAAGAAAGAGAGGGAGAGAAACATCGATGTGCAGGAGAAACATCAACTGGTTGCCTATCACGCGCCCCAACTGGAGAACTGGCCCGCAGTCGGGGCACGTGCCCTGACTGGGAATCAAAGCAGCAACCTTTCCGTCTGCAGGCTGATGCTCAATCCACTGACCCACACCAGCCAGGGCTCATGCTTGTTTGTTAAGACTGAAAAGAAAGTACACTTCTATCTGTCTACATCAAATACCACTATACCTTCAAGTAGGAACCTGGCATTTCCTGAGGGATGGATTCCCAGCCACCTTGGCCCACACCTGCAAGACAGCTTTCCAGCATACCAGCCCTTCCTTAGACATTATTTCCAAGTTATGTCATGTCTGTTAGAAACAGCATAGTCCTTGGTGTTCTGCTAAAAGGAGGATTCTGGAGAAGAGGATGGGGTGACTGGGGAAGGGAGATCACCCTGCAGTATTAACAGGCACCACCTTTAAGGAAAGACAAGAAGTGAGTTATCTTTGTGGCCAGCATTCAAGTAGATGAGAGCCAAGCAGGCTCACAGAGCCTCTCCACAGACGCCATGACCCATAAGCCCGGGGACAAACTCCCTGTGATGGGGGGAGGGGACACACCCCCGCTGTAGAGTGGAAGAGCCATTCTGCCAGGGGGCATCTGCCAAGCAGCTACACGGCTGGTACCCCATCCGCCTCCCTCAGCAATTCCAGTTTGTTCTTTCATAAACTGTTCCTAAGAAAATCCCAGATACCAGCACCATCTTGCAAAAGAGAGACAATCATCTGGAATCAGTGCTTCTTTTATTAGCCACTTTTATAACATCTGTGACTTGTTTAAATATCAGGACCAGAGAGGCTGCTTCACCTTGCCCTCACTCCCCAAGGCCTAAGAATGGAAAGAAGAGCACTTTTCAGTGAGTTCAAGCCCTTCAGGAAACAGTTTCTGTGAAGTCAGACGGACTTCTAGATCATGCATGAGTCTGTACTTATTTTCTTCTTTGAGCCCAGGAGGAACCTACAAGACCCTTCCCCACTCTCAGTTGCTATGACTAGAGTCTTACAGATGGGAGATTCATCTCCAGGAAGCACCATTCAAGCCAATGATGTACTAGCTGTGTCCTGGGTTTGGAAAGACCTTCCAAGCATCAGTATTTTTCATACGACTTCTGCCTAAGCAACTCAGAGAACTTACTATTCATTTTTGACAACCTAAAAGTTAAAATACTTTTCCTTTGGTTTATGAGATTTTCAGTCACCAACCCTGAAGACTCTACCCTCTAAGACCACACAGAATACAACTACTTGTCTACACAAAAGTTGTTCAACATATAATGTCAGCTAATGGAGCACAATATTTTATGTTCTGGAAATTTTACACTTTCAAGTGGTTGGTTTTTAAAAACCTCATGACTATCCTAACAATCATGTCAACTTTTGTTCCTATTTACAGAGGAGGGACATCAAGGACCAGAGGAAAGAGTTTCAGTTGCTCAAGATGGTACAGCTAATATAATTCTAGAAACCAG
The DNA here is from genome assembly GCA_004027735.1 of Carollia perspicillata. Taxonomy (NCBI): domain Eukaryota; kingdom Metazoa; phylum Chordata; class Mammalia; order Chiroptera; family Phyllostomidae; genus Carollia; species Carollia perspicillata. Next base: position 8,252 of record PVKM010012395.1, on the reverse strand, counting down.
GTCTGCTGCCTCCCAGGCTAATGCTGTTTGCTAAATGAGAGGCCACAGGTATAAACAACTCTTATCACTTCAGGACGTAAGGGCATGCATCCCTTTGCTCCCCCAGGCTTCATCAGTTTTTGCTGCTGCCAGCCTCTCACTAGAGCCAACCATTTACATTCAGGGTGTACAGCCTTTGATCAGCTTCTATCCTAGACACCTACATAGATTGATATTGTGGGAGGCAGGATGGGAAACACACCCAGATAATGATAACAAGCACAGTCCTAGGCACACATTTCTACATTTGAGAACACAACAGCTAGGGGGTTACTGCCCAGGATGAGACTGTAATGGCTCAAAGTGACAACACTCCAGCCCCACCCCCCCATCTCTCTCCCTCCATCCCCCGCCAGAGGAGAAAGGATGTGAGAAAACAAATCAGCATGCATCTGATGATGGCCTCACTTCACTGCTACCCATCCATCTGCTCAGCAGACTTCATGGCAAGAGCACTCCGCGGAAGTGGTTGAGAGGGAACAACACCTTGCAGAGGGAAATAAACGTAAATGGTAAAACTTGGCCTTCCTTGTCCCTTTCACAAGTGATCACATTTGGAGTGTACACACTGCACTGACAGATTGCCTCTTCCCTTTGACCTGGAAACCCTACACCTCCTCACCAAGGCAGTTCTAGTCTGAATGGCTAGGAAAAACTGAAGAGCACAGTCTGAGAACAAGCCAGTATTAACCCCAAGAACAGCACAGTGAAGATGCCAAAATGTAAGAGAAACATCAAGTGTACCTCACTTCAGTCACTTCTAAGAAATTTCTGCCAATTTTATACAGTCTGAAACTTGCATTTACCAGATTTAAGTGTTGGGTTTTTTTAAAATAGCTTTACTGCTAGTTCCAGTTCCCCCTCTTTTTTTTTCCTTCCCAGTTCTAGCCCCAAGGAAGTATAATAGAATAGAGGGGGTACAAAGATCCAAACCTGGGTTAAAATCCTGGAATCGCCACTCTGTGACTTCAGGCAATTTAAGTAATTTTTATTTCCTCAACTGTCATGTTGCTGATAGCTGGAGTTACTGTGAGGATTAAATGAGAACATGTAAACATAGGGCGTACTCATAGTAGGTACTCAGAAAATGATTCCACTTCTTCCTAAAGCAAAATGACCATGTTCAACCTCAGGGCAAGCAGAGGAAGGAGGAGGAGGAGAAGGAAGAGAGGAAAGGACAGGGGGAAGGGGAAGGAAGGAGGGAGGGAGGAAAGAAAGAGGAAGGGAGGAGGAAAAGGAAACTGACTCAAATTAATTACACACCAAAGTAGTTCCGGGTATCAAACATAAGATAATACTGCCCTAAGCCATCACTTCCTAATCTTTTTCAATCTGCTGGCTGAGCAGCCTGACACTTGATATCACGGAAATCTAGCAGCTGGGAGAGGGCTTTCACAAAGGCACTGGAAGACAGTGACTGCAAGCCAAAAATCAGCGAATATTAGGGATATCTTACACAGAAGGAGGTATTATTCTTGGACAAAGACCATCCAAAAGTCACCTTTGGACTGTCACTTTTAAAAATAAAGGACATGAGAGTAATTGTGTGTGCATGTGTGTTCCCAACAATTAGACTGTGTTTAATAGTGGAAAGCCACACAGATAATTAATTATAAATGTGAGACCCCAATGCTACCTGTAAAGTACATAAAATACACACATGCTAAAGGAAAAGGTGAAGTAGATGACTGAATTCCTAATTTACGGAATACTTCCACCAAAGAATGTAATAGAAACATCACACATGTGCATACACAAAGGCATGTCACTCATAGGTCTAACTAAAAGCTAAGTACAAGGATGCAAACAGTTTAAATGTATATAAGGAGTCAGCAATCTTTTCCCTTAAATATAAGTTTTATAACTATTATTATAACAATGCGGAGGACAAGTTCAGTGACAGGAGTAGGAGGAGACTCTCCTTAGGAGGATTAAGCTTCTAAAAGTTTTATCAACTTTTTACTAGTCATTACTGAAAGTTCAGTTAACACAAATCTGTTTTAAAATCTCATTTTTTCCTATTAAAAAACAACTGCTTTTAAAAGTTTACCTCTCCACTCACCTTTCCACTCACACCCACTAATTTTTTAGATCTATACAATTTAACTCACATACACTGAAGGGGGTTGGGGAACAGCCAATGAGTGGGTTTGTTCTCTCCTAAGTTTTGCAGAAGTAGATGGACTTCTGTCATTTTTACTTTTATTTACTCTTCCCCAATGCTTTCAATATTCTAGAGCATGGGGGTGGGAGGAATTGTTTTTCATGCCTGAACTGGCTCATTAACTATTGACATAAATCATACTTACAATGAGGGGGCTTGTATAATTTTCTGTACAGTATTACTACCTGGTTTTCCTCCTAAAACACATATGATCTTTATCAGATAGGAAAATAAAACTAGGTTCTGACCAGGTGGCTCAGCTGGTTGGAGCATCATCCCCTACACCCAAAGGTTGCAGGTGTGATGCCTGGTCAGAGCACACAGCCACATCAGCCACAGTGTGGCATCTCCATACCCGAAGGAGCAGGTGCAGGACAGGTGTGGGAGGCAACCGATCCGTGTTTCTCTCAGATATTTCTCTCGGTCTCCATCTCTCCCCGCCTCCCCACCCCACCCCTCTCTAAAATCAATAAACATATCCTTGGGTGAGGATTAAAAAAAAAAAACACTGGGATCAATAATGCCAAAATAATCCCAACTGTCTCAGGGCAGAAAATTTCTCCACATCTATACTTAAAAACTTGCCAATCTAAAATTTGTCCTTCAAGCTGATCTCTAGAATTAAATGCTTTGGTCTGATTTCTTAAGCAATTCATGAAGAAAAGCAAAGTTGAGAGCATCACATACACAACTTCGAAAAAATGACCAGAAGAGAAATCCCCGTAACTCTGAACTTCTATCAATCTATAGAACCCTTCTAATTCCTCTTGTACTCAATAGGTTTTCAAAGAGCAGCTGTAGCTGACCTAGGAGAGTTACATTAAACACCACTTCCATGACTGAGTGCATCCTGAACAAGAGGGCCCCCATGCTGAGGCTTTCCCAAAAGCTTTGTCTCTATTCAGAGAAGGCCAGCCTGGTGTTTTTTTGTGTTTTTTGTTTGTTTGTTTGTTTGTTCTGATGGGCTTACAATGTTGTAAATAATTACGAAAGGAATTGCATCCCCTAATTATGGGTAAGCAGAGTAAAAGTAGTCACAACAACCAACCACTGCCCCCAAAACCGTATGATGTAGAATCATAAATGTCTACATACTAAATTTGTGACTGCTGGACTTAACTGTAACAAAAATCAACCATGTTAATGACAAAACATTATTTTTCTAAAGATTAATTCATACCATGTGTTATTAATCAGCAGGGTAACTAAGAGCGCATGCAAAACATACTATCCCAGTTGAGCAAAACTTAATTGAATTACTGTTATCTGGTTTGCCAGTGTCTCTGGCCCTTCCACTTCAAGTCCATACACCGTCCCCGGTACACACACACACACACACACACACACACACACACACACACAGAGCACCACAGCCTGGACAGAAAGACAGAAAACCCAGAGCTGGGGGTAAGAACCATGTGTCCGTTAGGAGGGGGATTTTGAATAAAAAGGTTTGTTTCTGGAAAGACATGTATACACCCAGACTGCCTTGAGAAGTAATTAAGCCTATGCTGTTTTATTTCAGAGTGTTCCATCTTGCACAAGGTGGGAACAGCTGTGAGAGATCACAGTAGATTCAAAGCAAGACAGGCAGCCTCATCTATCTCCCCACTGCCACACCAGTTTCCCGGTGGTGTGAAAAAGCTTATGGCCTCTGTTTTCCCAAAGAGCACAAAGCTAACCTGCCATCCAGAGCATTATTCCCCGTATCAAACCGGGCCTGAAGAAAGACAGCTTAAATGCCCCAGTCAGTGTTCAGACTCTGATCCTTTCCCAAGGTTGTGAGGTTACATGCCAAAAATCCTCATGCAAACGCAAAATGTGGCTGCCTTGAGCACAAGTTCCACTTTCTTCCCAGCCTTGATGAGTCTGGAGGTAACTAACTAGGAAAAGGGAAATGTACAAGTAAGTGTACAGAATAGGAACGGGTCTGATCTTGCCCGATTCCCTCCCAACATCCTTCAAAAGAGGCTGGGACACTAAAAATCAAAGTCTGGGGACCTACTGCAGTACAGACTCTAGCTGGGGCGAGGGGAAGGCCACCACACCCTCTTGAGCTCACAGCACTGACAAGCTCTGGCAGGGAGGAGCCCAGAAACTTGGTCCCAGCAGAGAAGGGAGAAAAGACGGAGTCTTCAGTCTTGGATTTGAGAAGCCGTAAACTTCTCGAAGGAGAAGCGGATTTCAGAGGGAGCCGGGAACTTGTCTGGGTATGGAAGGGGAGGGGTCGCCCCTGAGTTACAACAGCTCGCAACACGTCCCCACAAAACAGCACATTTTTGTGGTTTAAGATTTAAGACCAAAAAGAACGTGCTGAGGGGAAGCTGCTCACTCGCTTGGGTTTCAGATGCCCCTCTCGCTAAGGGACCAAGACGCCGCACTGCTGCGGGTTTCCTCCTTTTTCCCTTTCAGAGAAGCTCCTCTCCGCCTCCAGCCTCCAAGTTCGCCTTTGCTCACAACCCGGCGTGCGGCCGCCTGCGGGCCACATGCACCCCTCAGCCTCGGACCCCACAGGCCCGGGGCTGGGCGCCCGCGGGATGGTCCGCAAGGATGCGGAGCTTGCGGGGTTTTACTTAAACAAAAAGCCTCAGCGGCTAGCTATCCCCTCCTCCCGGGCCCACGCCACCTTTCCTTCACGCCCACGACGCACCTCCAGGGTACACACGCTGCGAGGTGCCTCTCCCGCCAGACAATGGGTTCAGGGATGGCCAGGCAGCCCGCCCCGAGCCCTCGGCCCCAGCCCGGGACCCCAAGAGGGACTGAGCACGGTTGTAAGGGGCATGGAGAGGAGTGAGGCGGGGGAGGCCACAATGAGGAAGGTGGGCACCTCCCCCTTGGGACAGAAGACTCGCTCCCGACGGGGGCAGAAAGGGAGGGGGTGGGGGTCAGCTGCGATGCCCGGCCCGGAGCCCCACGCCCGACCTTCGCCACCGCGCACTCACCAGCACGATGGCAAACCGTTCTTCCAGTTCACCTGGTTCGGGCATCGGCAGCTTCAAAGGCACATTGTGCGCCCTGAAATCGGTCTGCTGCGAATCCATACTCCCCGCGTTGCCCATGTTGGCAGCACGCCGGGGTCGGGGGCTGCTCCGGGCCCCTCGCGTCCGCGTCAGAAATCAGAACAGCTCCGGGCGACAGGCTGCCGCCCGCTGGCGCGACCTGCCGGGCTCCCCGCCCTCCGCTGCTCCCCGACGACTGTGCCGCACGCACCGCTCTCTAGCAGCGCCCGGATCCTAGCCGACCCCCGGCCTCCTTCATGCTCCCTGCCGCCCCAGAGCTGCCCCGGCCTCTTTTCCTCTGGAGGGGTCGTCAGGGCGCGGGGCGCCTATCTGCATGTTGTCCCGCTAGCCCGCCGCTCCCTGCCAGCGATCATGGACAGCGGCGCGTGGTTCCTCCGACTCAATCTCCCACCCGGGCCGCAGTCACCACTGACACTTCCAACCCACTGCCGCCGAATACAACGCCCGCTGCTCGAGCACCTCCAGCAGACAAATGCAGCTCGGTGCTCCCGACACAATGCCCCCTCTTGCCCGCCCCCTAGCCCCGGCCCCCCGCCCCCGGCCTGGCCCCGCCCACTCGCCCCGAGGACTGCCGGGATGCGTAGTTTCTGCCCAAAGCGTCCGAACGCTGAAACCACGCCTGCTCGGGATGGCCCAGCTGGGGTAGGACTGCAAGTGGCGAAAGCAATCTATACCCCTCTAGGGGCAGTTTATGTCTCTTTTGACTCCCTTCACTCCAACAGTAGAAATAGCCACCCTACCAACATTGACTCTGACACATTTGACAAATGAATGAATGATCCAGCCAATCCATGGTTGAATATAAGCATTTTGATTGAAATTTCAGAAGCTTGTTAACTGTTCAAAAGGTTCTAGTTCAAAAGGGGACCTCAAAGGTACTGGCAACTTCCTGTTTCATCAACTGGGATGTAGGTCCATGGGTGCTTGTTTCATTGTTCTTTCTTGCTTATGTATGCCGCATACTCTTTTGTGTGATCAAAATGTTTTTCAAACAAATAAATACTTTTATGGATATTTATAAATGTCTACTATGAATATATGCATACATATGCAGACTCCAGGAGTCGGATGAGGATTCAATTCAATTCAAAACAAACACCTGTCAGTACCTATTATGTTTGGGTCACTGTGTTCCTTAATGGGAGAAAGAAAGAGGATTGCTCCCGCTCTGAAATACTTCACAATCTAGTGAAGAAGAAAATTTACACAAATAAGCATATTTCACGTGAGATGAAAATAAGAACAGAGTGATTGGAGTGGCTTTGGAGATGGTCTTTGGCTGTAGCAATCTTACCCCATTCCAGGGGGTTTACAGAAAAGATTGGACCCAACCCATTCCTTCCTGTGGGGTGTTTTTCTGACTGTAATTACCCCCTCTGAAACCGTGGAAATAGAGAAAAACTGCCTTATAAACAACTTCAGCCAGCTGCTATATTGTAGATTTCAAGGACATCCACCTGGTTGACTTGTGGCTGAACTACCGCAATTAGTCCTTGAAGTTGTGTTTCCTAATCCTGGTTTATGTATCAGATTAACTTTGGGAGCTTGTTGTTAAAACTGCACACACCTTGAGCCCTGCCTATTATCAAAATGTCCCTAAGCTGAGAGCTGGAGCCTGGACAGGTTTGTTTGTTTTTTTTTTAAACAAACTTCCTAGGTGATTCTCATGTTCAACAAGTGTTGTTACTCTCTTGTTAAAAATTAGGTGCTTCCGTGCAAGGTAACATACCAAGACTCAAGCATCAAGGACCACATTTTATTCACCTTAATAAACCCAAAGATGCTTTGAGTACAGTAAATGTTCAAGGACTGTCTCTTGAATTAACAAGAAATTTTTACCAAAAGCCTATGAAGCAAATACACAAATATAACATGTGTGTGTGTGGTCTTTAAATAAACCACCTCTAGTCTTTTTAAAGAAAGAGAGTATAAAGAAATTTGACTAAAAAATCTGAATAAATGCAATCTGCATTTTGAAAATTACACTGTATCAAAGGTAATGAACGGTAAGCGTATTACTGATCAAAGAAAGAAAAAATAGGGTATAGATACACACACACACACCAACTAGTGAAAATGAGTGAGAAAGAAAAGCAGTTCAGACCAAGTGAGGCATTTCTGACCCACAAGTGTATTTATTTTCTTTGTAATCTCTAGACCTATACTTTGGGTCTGGTTGACTCACAAAATCAACCCACCCAGGGGGTTGCCCATATGGGTAGAAAAGCTTGAATTATTTTTGCAGTTGAGATATTCTTTTTTATTACACTTATGGCTCCCTCTGGCTATACTTCTGCCAGTAATCAGGACCTTTTGCTCTTCTTAAGTCTTAACTAGTCTCTCTCATGATTGCACACTTTGAGAGAAGCCAAAAATAAAGTGTGCAAATCCATGAACCTAAAGAACTCTGTCATTTCAAGGTTTGCAATCTCTAATATTTAGTTATTTATGACCATTAGGCAAAAAATAAACAAAACACTCCATTATGTTATACAATTTCTGTAGGAATTTCTCTCAGAATCTCAGAAAAACTTTTGTTTCGAGGAGTGTGGAGAGGAAGGAAGGAGAAGCCTTTTCTGTTACTTTAATTGTAGCCCTCTTTCTTCCTCATCACGAAATTAAATTTAGGCAATCATTTTTAAATGCATATTTTACTTTCTGATCATTAATACATATAATCTGTTATAGTTGATGTCATAAAACATGGACAGAAAATTGTTAAAACTATCTACTTATCTTCCAAGGAAGCTGAAATATTAGAATTTTATCTTCCATGTGCCAGGTGTTTGCAAGCTATTCCAGGGATGGCTTCATAAGAATTTCCCCCCTAATGATGTAATGGCTTTCAAAGAAGCTTTCCATCATTTGTAGTAAATACTTCTATAAGACCAGCTGAGTTTCATTGGTATCTCCTCAGATTTTAAATGTAATGAAGTGTTCTGTAGCTAAGTTTACTTGATTTCTTTAAAAGGCACTGGTGTAACCCTAAGGAGATTCTCCTTGTGTGTATAATTATATAAAAATAAGAC
>PVKM010012394.1:0-31740 GCA_004027735.1 Carollia perspicillata | reverse complement strand
TAGTGTCTCTTAGCTGCTGTAGCCATCATGTGACTATGAAGTTGAACTAACCTGGGCTGGACCAGAACGCTGAGGTGGTAAAGTGGGAAGGCAGAGAGACCCTGGTCTTGGAGGACTTCATCAAGATGCTCTTACAAACAGCTTGGAGGTACTGTGCTATCCATCAGCCTTTTTGTTGTTTAACCTTGTTGATTAAGATTGTTCATTATTATTATATGTAAGAGAAAGCATCCTAGCTGATAGAGCATTCAGTATGTGCTTGCTACTTTTCTATCAGCTCTTCCTCTTTCCTCCTTCCCACAGGACTTCTCTTTCTTGGCTGTTTACCTGAACTTTGGACAGCTACCTTCTAAATATGCTTGCTTTCTCATCTCCTCAGCAGGCCTGCTCTTTGACCTGCATCCTGTCGAATACAGGGGGGTAGCTATTGTTTTCTCTCCCTTTCTGGAAACATTATCCCCACTTCCTTGCTAGAAAGCCCCTTCCACATGGGGTCTCTTTGACACTATTTTGGGCATAGAATTCAGCCCTAATCAATCAACACCCTTCCTAGGACTTTGACTGAAACTGTCAGAAGAAGCTTTCACCTCCTGGGGTTTCTAGGCACGTGTATCACATAAGCCAGGAGCTGCTAGTGACCCCTGGCCCACTTCAGATTGGTCAGTCCCAACGGCCAAATGGAAGATGTTGCATACCCTGTCACTCCAGAATAACTCACAACAGTCCCTACTGATGGCCTCTGCAAGCTCCGCCCAGCCCAGAGCCTGGCCCAGTAAGAGCCATGCTAGAAACCCTCACCCCTTGGAAAGTAGGAGTTGGAAACCATCCTCTACTCTGCATTTAAGTAAGTGTGCCTGGGGAGGGGGAGAACTGAACTGTGGCCTTTCTCATCTCTATCCACTGTGTGTAGGCATTTCTCCCAAATGGCCCTTCTCCCCAGTTCTCTCAGGCCAGGTGTCCCCCATTAGTCCCCTTTAGAGACCAGAAGTATAGCACCAGACCTTAGGTACTTGACAAGGAGTTCTGATGCTTTTGTCTGGCTTCTGTCTGTCATTTTTCCCTACAAATGAACTTTAAATCTAGCATGTATTCTCAAACAGATTGTACAGAATGACAACAAAGACAGACAAAAGCTGGGGATGCTCCATTCTTTCCAGCTCACCCAGTTTCTCATCCTTGTTCGCTGATCTGCCTGAAATCTGTCCTAAGATTGCCACACTCAGCATAGCTCCCAGGCCTCCCAACAGAAGGCTTCTCATATGCCTCAGGCATAGGACAACTCCATGCCTTATACTAATAAGTGTAATGAGAATGAATTTTTACTTAAAGCTATGAATTTAACATAAAAGTTCCCTAAGGAATTACCAGTCTTGAGCCAAGAATAACTGAGAGGTCAGGAAGACATTCACATTGACTATGATTCTTTCATCAAATTCATTAAATCAGCACAGCTATTTGCCAACCCTGCTGATTCTATCCTCAGAGAAATAAAGATAGGATGGAAAAAGAAAAAAAGAAATCCTAAGCTTGAGGTAAAATGAGATTATCACATTTGTGAATGTGGGTATCATTCACAAAGGGTCCCCTCTGGGTGTCCCTTGAATCAGTCTAGGTCTCTGACATTTGTTGAAGGAAATGTTTATAAAGGATGAAAGAGAGAGAAAGCAGTCATAGCTGCTACCTTCAGACCACAAAGCAGGTCTGACAGCTATGAAAAGTGAGAGGGAAGGAAGGATGGAGTGGAGGGAGCATCACACTGCAGTGCAGTTCAGAGAAAGCTTCAGCCACAGCCCTAGGGCACCAGTTGCCCATGAGAAGAGCCCTGTACCAGCAGGAGCAGCCCAGCTCTGGGGCTGCATTATACTTGATATTGGCTGGGAGCAGCTGAGGGTGAGAGCATGGCTTGATCATGATTCCAGAAATTCAGCAGATCATGACTGTGCACCCTTCCCACAGCAGGTGGTCTTAAAGGGAGGGTGGAATGGCGCACCTCTATAGCCATCAGAGCCCCTGGCCCCATCACAACACCTCTGCCTTCCCTGTGTCCCAGCAGCACCAACTGCAGCTCTGTCCCTCCTCCTTACCAATCATAACATGTCTGCTCCATAGTTATCTTACTCTATTAACCATCAGCAAGGAGATGCAGGGTTAAATAAAGATAAAGTCATTCTGGTTTTATCATGTACCTACCTACTGAATAGGAATACAGTGATAAATTTGATGTATGGTTCAAGAAACTCAAATGCAGGCTAGGGGTTCTCAATGTTGGCTGCACATCAGAATGAGCGGGGAGCTTTAAAAGAGGGGCCCAGAACTGTGGCTCACCGGCCAAATCAGGTCCAACAACCTATTTATATATGTCCCACAAAGCAAGGATGGTTTTCATATTTTTAAATGCTTTAAAATGTTTTAGAAATGATTTTATAACTGAAAAGTATAGGAGACCATTCTGCATGGCGTGGGCCCAGGCCCCAGTGGCAAACATTTACTGCAAAGTAACTTCCTAAAATCCATGCTAGACCTTCTGAGGACAAGTGTAACCAGTTCAACCATTTTTGCCTTTTCATTTGCAAATATCCCTCTTCTGTGATGTGATTAGTGGCATTGGCTCCTTTGTTTTCTGTAAAAGGTAACTACCTAAGGCAACCTGTGCATAGTAAATGAGGACCATCAGGTAATGTGCTGAGAAAGCCCATAAAGGCTGGTCATGGCAAGGGTCAAGGCTTTTGCTCCCCTTGAGAGAAAAAGCCATGCTGTCCCTTTTCTTCCACTGGACTCAGTAGTCCATATGAATGTCTCATTTCATCCATAATGACGTGGACATTGTGGGCCAGTGTCAGAATCAAGAAGTATATGAAATTCAAATTTACAGTGTCCATAAATGAAGTGTTATTGGAACACAGCTGTGCTCATTCATTTTTTGTCACCTATAGCTGATTTCACACCATAATGGCAGAGTTGAGTGGCTGCAAAAGAAACTATATGGCCCACAAGTCATGAATATTTACTTTCTTTTCCTTTATAGGAGAAGTATGCCAACCTCTGAGCTAAGGCAATAAAAATGTCCATTGGATTTTGCTACTAGAAGTTTGCTTATGGAGACACTGTTTAGAGTGGGTTTTAAGACACCTCAAAACAGGTACAGAAGCCAGAGTGCATCATGGACCCCTGACACCCCTGAGTACGTGACAAATACTGAATCTTATTGATCAAGACCAGAGAGAAGAAATGACAGACTCATGTTGACTATCTTCTTTGTTGCCTGTAGTTTAAGGATAAAGTCTAATCTTTTACCAAATTTAGAGTAAAAAATACTCTAAAAAAATTCACCTGTGGAAGTGAATGTTTATACTACTTCTCTAAATAACACATCCTTCGTTGTGCCTAAATCCAGCCCTTCAAACAGCCTTTAGCACTGCCTTCGCTCCCTCTGCCAATTCTTTTTGACGTTGCTCCCTTGTCCATTTCTCCATCTTTGCTCCTCAGGTGTTATCTGAAATACGTATTCTGCAAAGAATCTTTGATAATATGTAAAGATGACATAGCTTTCACATCACAACCACAATTTATAACAAATAAATAAATAAATGGGGAATTTTGTTTTGGCTTAGATCAGACATGGATCCAGCCTGCAAGAATATTGTCTAGTTGGGACAATGGGAAATGCACACAAACAATGACTGTATGTGTCATAGAGTCACCCGATTAAGGCACCAAATGAAAACCAGACTCACACATACAGGAGTGAACAGTCCTAATGGGAGAAGGCTCTCCATTCTGCCTCCTTTGCTTTGTTCTGAGTTCTAAAAGAAGACTTTTAGGTCGAACTGTTGTTGTCATCAAGGTTAACAGCCCTCAACAACCGCTTTTTTACCATAACTGCCCACTTTGGTTTCCTTTGTCTTCCTTTTACAGCAAACGTTTTATACTTCTCTTTACTGCAATCTGCATTTTTCTCTTCATGACAGTGTGCAGCCTCTTGATAGAGAACTTTGTGTTTTTGTTTCAATGACGATCTTTAAAAAATTTCCTTTCCCATTTATAATAAGAAAATTTCTCTTTAATAGCAATAATCAGCAAGTGAAAGATTTCTGCAGAGCAAGAGGCTCATTTTATAGACAGTTTCTCAAACCAGAGTGTGACTGTAAATCTTTTTTTTTAATTGTGGTAAAATATACCCAACATCAAGTTCTATACTTTGTTGCTCTTGATGTTTTCTGCAGTCAAGGAGGCCCAGCCTGCCTGGCCAGCAGCTTAGCCGGTCAGAGTGTGGTTCTGATAAGCCAAAATTGTGCTTTTGATCCCTCCCTGCTCAGGGCACAAACAATAAGCAACCAATGAATGCATAAAATAAATGGAACAACAAATTGATTCTTCTCTCTCTCTTTCTTCTCCCCCTCCCCGCTCTCTCTTCTTTTCCCTCTCTCTCTGAAATCAATTTTTAAGTAAAAGGCCTAGTGTATAAGAAGGGGGCTGTTGGGTTCTCTTACTAGAACTAATAGTACAACCAGAAAATGGGCAGCAGTGCAGAAGAAACTTAAATGAAAAAAGGAAAACATTTCTGGAGGTCTTTCTCTGTGCCAGATACCATCCTGGCACTTTTTAGTGTTGTTAGACTTGTTCCTCTCAAAACTCTAGGAGGTGACACATTATGTTCATTTTATGAGGGGAAAATGAAGGCACAGAGAGCTGAAGAGACTTGCCCAAGGAAGCCAGACAGCTAGCAAATGTCTAGCAAGTACCCAGCAGCACCCAGGTGTTTAACCTAACTATACCACTTCCCACCAGAAAACTGCTTGTGTCATTCAGAAAAAAAGAGAACTTTGCTCCTTGCTGTGGAAGGCAGGAAAGCTTTATAATGGCTGTGGGTAATAAAAGATTTACAGGCTGGTTACAGATGGTTAGGAATCAGGAGGAAAAAATTTTTAAGATAAGGAGGTAAACATAAAAAAGGCAAAGCATTATCTTTCCTTTTTCTCTCTGTTTTTCTAAAGTAAATGGGACCCCTCTCCCCAGTGCCTATAGCGATTCTGTGCTCACAGTGGGCACTCAGGTGAGAGGTGGCAGTGCCAATATGGACAGAGCAGCGTCGATGGATGCATAGAGATCTCATCTGAGAACAGCTTGGTAGGCTTCTCCTGGCCTTTCTAGTTACACATCTGGTACATTTTCCTTTTTTGGTTACATGATTTGAGCTTTGTATTTTCTTATTTTCTACTAAAAGAGCACTGGAGAACATAGCCTAGAACAACCAGATATGACAGGAAAATTCCAATCCAGAGACTTTGGCAAAGATTGAATCCTCCTCCTCCCTCTGCTGGCCCCATCTGCCCTGGAACCAATACCAAAGAAAGTTGCTTGGGCAAAGGCAAGGACCTCCCAGCAATGGCAAGAAGATAACTAGCAGACATCCCTTCCTTAGGCTTCTGGAAACCATCCTGCTAGCGGGGCCTGCTTCCCGGCCAAGTCCCTTAGCCAGGTTGTCTTAAGGCAGCCACATCCTGGCAAGCAGCTGCAGAGTTGGCCAGGCAGATGCTTAATTTGGTATTTGCATTATTTCTCACATTAATGAAAGTAAATATTATGCCCTCTGGGAATATTTTTAGAAACAGTTAAGAGAACAAAGCATTTCATAGGTTTTATTGAGGAAAGAAGTTAAAATGGAGAGCCCACAAATCGTTTTCATGCTCCAGTTCTGGAGGTGTGACTCCTGAGTCAAAAAGCATCAGCAAGATCTGGGAATTTGCTAGAAACGCAAACACTCAGACCCATCAATCTTTGTTTTAACAAGCACTACAGATGATTTGAGGTCCATTTTAATGTATTTGAGAATCACAAGAAAAGAGTGTTAGAATTACAGTTCACTTCATTTCTTGCAGAAAAGGTCTTTGCTTTGTAATGTTCTATGTTTGTACACAATCTAGTTATGCATCAAAAAGACAAACATTACATTTCACAGAAGGAAGTGACAAGGCTAGTTATCACTAAGGGAGCAAAAATGTCCAGCAAATGTTCCCTTCTGAAACTCTCTCATTTGGTTCCAATATCGTTGTTGTATAAAACAGAAGCAGCTCTGGGAATCTTAAGATGCTAGGAGTACACTTTTGAACATCTGTCTGTCTGTTCAAGTCTTCAAAAAGCAAAACTATGTTATTTACATTTTACGTCAAGTCAGACATCTTCTCTGCCTTGTATCAGGAACATTTAAAAACCTCAGTGAGGCCTTTGCTGGGTGGTTCAGTTGGTTGGAGTATCATCCCATGCACCAAAACATTGTGGGTTCAATCGCTGGTCAGGGCACATACCTAAGTTGCAGGCTTGATTCCCAGTCGGCAACAAATTGATGTTTCTTTCTTACATCTCTCTCTCAAATCAATAAAAACATATCCTTAGGTGAGGATTAAAAAAAATCTCAGTGAATACCTGAGCAGGAACAAGTACATTATTCTTCCAGTAGGCTGTGGAGGAAAAGGAATTTGGATGGGAGAGGGAGAAAAGGTTATGAGAACTGGGAAGAATTTTCCAATTTTGAAGTTAAAAAGTATTATTTTAACTTTCCGTTCGTCATCAACCCTCAACACCTTAGCAGAAGGGAATTTGGAAGGGTAATGCAGGAGAGCCCAAACATGTGCAGGGTGAAAAAAAAATGGTGAGGTGTAATTTAGGGTCTTGGAACCTTTGAGGGGAGGAGACCAAAGCAAGACGGTGGCTTTTTCTGACAAGCAGTGCAGGCTGTGGGGCTTTGCTGCCTTCTCTTAGGACTTGCCCTCTGTGTCTCATCCTGATGCTCTTTCTTGGAGCAATAAGAGACTCTTCCATTCTCCTTCTGTTTACTGCCATCCTGGGATCAGTTCCAAGGTTTTGCCTTGGAGACCAAAAGTAAATCCTCTCCCTTCTCTTTGAATGTGTGGAAGGTAAAGGCAAAAATAAATTGGCAACTGTTTTGACAGGTTGGTACCAAACTTATTGCCATGTGACTTGGCACAAAAATGAGTGAAAATGTAATAGAAAAAAGGAAAATAATGCATTTGAAATGCTTGGGAAATAATCAAAGTTTAAGGATAAAAGGGGACACACCTGGTAACTACCAACTCCCAGTCAGTGTCCATCAATCACTAAATAGCCTGGGGCTGCCTGTGCACAGAATTTGCATCAGTCAGCAAAGGTCAATGTCAGACATACATTCCTTCAGCTGGGTTGACCAGGCTGGCCCCCTCAAGGGTCTCTTCACCTTTAGATGGAAGTAGAGGTGATGCAAGCAGTGCCATTCATGGAGGAGGGGTAGGGCCCCACTGCATGAACTGCACCAAGGGGTGGAGGGGACGAGCACTTCTCCCCCAGCAGCACAGTCACTTCCCAAATCAGAGCTGAACAGCTCCCATGCTCACAGGCTGTCCTCTCCTCTGCTCCAGGTTACCAAACTCTTCACCTCTCAAAGCTTCTCTGAGCTTTTACAGTGCACACATAGGCAGAAATCAGCAATTGCCACCTCCTCAGTCTTGATGCTGGGCTCCCTCTACAGTGTGTGTGGCCATGACATTCTCAGTGCCACCCACTCCTTTTGCCTTCAGCTTCCTGTCAGAATGGCCCTGTCTCTCACAAGGAAATGGGCAGAGATCCTAACGTGTTCCCAGGTCTTCCCTGCCTTGGCTGAGGGGAGGAGTATTCCCCAAACAATTCAAGATCTAGTGCAAGAGGGTGACTTCTAAAAAGAGACTGGGCTTGTAGCTGAAGTTCATGGGCATAGACACATCCTACTTCCACTGGGCTCAAGTGCCACTTGTGATGGGACACAGCTGCCCATGCCCACAACTGCCCATGCCCACAGGACCTCCTTGCCCAGTGGTGGCATCCTGGCCCTTTGGCTTCTCCCAGCTCCCATCACCTCCCAGGTCCTGGAACAGACCTCCAGAGAGGTTCTCTCTGCCCTGTCTTCAAAGATAGAGGATACTCAGACTCCAGAGTGTTAGCAAAAAAATTTTTAAAGGAAGAGACAAAGGAACAATGAGAGTAACAACAACAAAAAAAGAAAAAGAAAGGAAGAATGAACATGAACCCATAGATTTTTCATCCTATTGCCGAACTGCATAAAAATAAGGTGACCACACTTCTATACCTTCTGGTTTATGATCACAACTTGCCTTCAGCCTGGGTACATCCTTCCAGAGTGGCACTGGAGAGAGAGAGAGAGAGAGAGAGAGAGAGAGAGAGAGAGAGATCAAAACCCAGTCCACTTACCCAGCAAGTGTCCCTGGAGAAGGGCCTGCTTCAGATGGCTCAGGGCAGGCAGTGAAGCTGGTAAGTGTTGGAAGATGCTGCTGAGAGGCCCCCATATTGCCCCGAGCAGATTCTTGCCTGAGCTGGCAAGGAGAGCCACTCAGCTGCCTATCACATAGTCATTAATCATAAACTTGGAAAAACTTTCAGTGCTGGAGTTTATCATCAACTCTTAATGAAAATACATGTGTTTACAGATAGTCTGGAAAGTATGGAGCATCCCTGAAATGGCGAAATTGTTTGATTAAGTGCTAGGCCAACAATGATTGCACAATGATAGCTGGGGTGGCCTGGGGAGAACGGCCAGGGCACCAGCAGCACATGGGGAACAATGGCTCCCGTGCAGCTCCAGCATGGGTGACAGCAGCCTGCTCCGGGGGTGCCAGGAATATTTCCCTCAGAAACTCTCTAAACTACATGATGTTTTGTTCAACTAAAAATCATTAAGGCAAGTAAGGTTTATATTTAAAATACTTGCCTGACTCTTTGAGGGGCACTCTGAAAACAATTTCATTCAGCTCTTACACCAAGCCTGCAAAGTTAGAAGCATTATCCTCATTTTACAGATGTGCAAACTGAGACTCAGAGATCTTAAGTAACTTGGCAGGAATCTCACTAGGATTTAAACCCAGGTCTGTCTGGTTCTAGAGCTCAGGATGTTTACTAGGAGTCAGCAAACTTTGTCTGTAGAGGATCGGAGAGTAAATATTTTCAGCTTTATGACCACACACAGGAGATGTCTTTATTGTTTGTTTTGTTTTTGTCCTTGTAACGCTTTAAAAATATAAAACCACCCTGGCCGCATAGCTCAGCTGGTTAGAACATTGCCCCCACACACCAAGGCTGCAGGTTCCATACCCAGTCAGGGCCCATACAGGAAGCAACCAAGGAATGTATAAATAAGGAGAACAGCAAACCACTTCTCTCTTTCTCTCTTTCTTCCCCTTTTTTCTCTTTCCAAAATTAATTGAAAATCTTTTAAAAATTCTTTTTTTAAGGATTTTTTATTTATTACTTTCAGAGGGGAAGGGAAGGCAAAGGAGAGGAAGAGAAACATCAATGTTTCTCTGTTGAGCACCCCCACTAGGGACCTGGCCTGCAACCTGGTCATGTACCCTGACTGGGAATTGAACCAGTGACCCTTTGGTTTGCAAGCCAGCACTCAATCCACTGAGCCATACCAGCCAGAGCTAAACTAAAAACAAACAAACAAAAAGCTATTCTTAGTGCTCTGGTAGTACCAAAACAGGTCACCAGCTGCATTGGCCCATGAGCTACATACAGTTTGCTGGCTTCTGCTCTTAATCATCATGCCACGCTTCCATCTAACTTGTGACCTGGGGCTAGCATTTCTCCTCTCTGTCACAGGTGCATCTTTGACAAAGGTTTACAAATCCAGCACAAACTGGGAAATGGGAGTGTGAACTTAAGTCAGCTTCCCAGCACCTGGCAATTTTAATACTTACTGTACTTGTTATTCTAGTGATTTCTTTGTGATTTTACTTTAATTAAATCTTTCCAAACTCTAAAGCTAAGATAATCAAATAACAAGCTACCTAAAATCCTTTTTGGAGCATGGTGAGTGTAATTAAATAATCATAAATGAACAGTACAAAAATAACACCTAGCCACTCACAGGAGTTAGATGTCAAAGGGTGGTATTATTTTCTAACTTTAATCTACAATGTTTCTAATGACTTTAGTGGACAAGACTAATTTTAAACATAGGAAGCACAGGATAAAGAAATAAACTAATACGTTGATGCTTACTTACTACATGCATTTTATCTTAATTAGCCCTTCTTCTAACTTTGAGGGTAGTATTATTATTCCACATATCCATTAGAATGTTTTGGAGTATAAGTAACAACAGACCAATCTCAAAATGGCTCAAGCAAAACGAGTCCCTTCATAACCAGAAGTCAAAAACATGCAGCAGACTCCAGGGGTGGTTAATCCAGTTGCTCAACTGATGTGGACCCCGGATTCTGGGGTCCGCCACATTGTGGATGAAACACGAGAAATTCACACAGACTACAGAGTCCTGTGGAGGAAAAGGGACAGCAAGGCTTCTCTCTCAAGGAGAGAAGAAGCCTTGGCCCCTGTCTTGACCAGACTTTATTGCTTTTGTGTACACATTACATGATGGTCCTCATTTACTATGCACTGGTTCACTTTAGGTGGTTACCTTCTATAGAAAACAAAGGAGAGGTTGCCGCTAATCACATCACAGAAAAAGGATATTTGCAAATGCAAAGGGAAAAGTGGTTGAACTGGTTATACTCATCCTTGGAAGGGTCAGCATGGATTTTAGGAAGTTATAGTAGGCACTTGCCACCTCAATTCAGGGTGAGGGGGTTTTAGCAAAAGCAAGTCTCAAAGTGGCCTAGGTACAATGCAGGCCTGATCTCCCACAGGAGAACCTATCCATGGGCGTGGGTCCTGCGCATCTCCAAGAGGGAGCTGAGCCCACACCACGCAGAACAGTCTCCTATACTCAACAGGCTCACCAGGAGCCCAAGATACTTTTGTTTCTCAGCTGAATTTTTAATTTTAAGCATGATTTCCTTCCTCATTACATCTGTGTTCTCAATATATGGACTACAGGGAGAAAGATAGGGGCTCTCTTCCTTCAACCATCAAATAAACTCTGTTCATTTAGTCTGAAGGAGACAATTTAGGAAAACAGATGTCCAGAGGAATGCTGAGTTGTCTTGTGCCCATATTCATGACCAAATCACTGACAAGTGGGATGGAAAGTCTAGGCCCTTCCTTTGGCTCTGAGGTCATTTCAGAATAGGTTAGATTCACTCTGGTAAGAAATAATCCTGACATTTTTATGCTTTGATTTTGTGCATCATGGTCCACTGGGGCCTCAGCTCAGCATCACCCACACTGGGACCCAGACTGAGGAGCAGCCACTATCTGGAGCACTGCTGGTCACACCTGTAGAGGGAAAAGAGTTTCTCTACTTATTAGCCAGGACTGAGCATACCGTCCCATCCAACTTCAAGGGGATTGTGTGCCTAGAAGGAGAGAAAACCAGAAATATTTGAAAACTACACCAATAACTACCACAGGGGTCATACGGAGGTGAGGGAAGGGAAATGCCTATTGAGGAGTCAAGCTCAGCATAGGCTACAAGTTGCTAAGGAGTAAAAAGAAGCTCAGAGAGAAAAATATCCCAGAAGAGAGTAAATAGACAAAGAAAAGTCCAGTTTGACAGGTCCAATATCTAAATAACAAGAGTTCCCAGAAAGAGAAGACAAAGAAAATGGAGAGAAAGAAATTATCCAAGAAATAATCCTAGAAGCCTTCTAGAAACTGAAAAACATATATTTTTACTTGGAAGCAAGTTAACAAATGCCAAATATAGTGATTGAAAATGATCCCACAGCAAGGTGCAAACATTATAAAATCCTGGAATATCAGAGATGGAGAAGATCTTGTGAGCTTCCAGAAAATTGCAAAATCTCATTTCATAGAAATGATTTGTATACAAGATTCAGAATGGCAGTGGACTTCTCAACTGCATTGCAGAAAGCAAGAAGATAATAGGTCAAAGCTTTCACAATTCTGAGAAAAAACGATTTCTAACCTAAAATTTTATAATCAGTCAAAGTCTCAGTCAGGTGTCTGAGTAAACTAAAACATGTTCCAATCGACACAGCCAAGATGAAGATAAAGGGGAGTTTCGAGAGAACCTCTTAAGAGAGGGCAGCCAAAGCTAAAATGCAGCCAATCCAGAATAAAGCAAGTCAGAGGGACCCACAGCAAATTCTGTAAAGACATTAAATTAATAGGATGTTTAATGTGTTTGAGTGTATTCAAAGAGATTTATATACTGGGGCAAGTTTAAGGTTGTAGTAATACATACATGAAAACTAAAGGAATTTTTTAAAGCCAATTACTTGGCCCTGTCCAGGTAGCTCAGCTGGTTAGAATATTGTTCTGATAAACCAAGGCTGTGGGTTTGACCTCTGGTCAGGGCACATACAAGAATCAACCAGTGAATGCATAAATAAGTGGAACAACAAACCTATGTCTCTCTCTCTCGCTCTCAAATTAATAAATTTTAAAAAATCTTTAAAAAGTCAATTATTCATTCTAGGTCAGTGGTCCCCAATTTTTTCGGCATCCACGAACAGTTCATGAAAGACACTTTTTCCACAGATGGTAGTGGGGCAGGGAACAGGAGGCAAAGGTCAGGCGGTTATGTAAGTGAAGCTTCACTTGTTCGCCTGCTGCTCACGTCCTTCTGTGTGACCCGGTTCCTAACAGGCCACAGACTGGTGTTGGTCCTCTGCCCAGGGGATTGGGGACCCCTGTTCTAGGCAATACAAAATGTTAGGTAAAACAGGAAAAATAATCTCCAGCTTCTTTGTGGATTGGGTATGATTAGCATTACATGGCCATACCAGTGCACACCCTGTATGTAGCTCAAATAAAAATTACAGTAGAGTTCTATTAGGAGAGTGAAAGAATGGGAGATTTGGTGTGATAGTGCAAGGCAGAAAGTGAACATAAACTAAACCTTTATCTTCCCTAACAGAAAGTTAACGATAATGGCTAAAACTGAAAAAAATCAGGGCACAGTGATAGAAACATTATTTAGAGACATAGCCGCCGATTCCAAAAGAATAGACTGAAGCGGTTGCGTCACTGCCAGGAGGAGCGGGAAGTGCTGCAAACGCACAAGAGATGGCCGTTTTGGGCAGCGAGTCTCCAAGTGCTATTTGACTCTGTGCACTTATACTTGGATAAAATAAAAACCAACACTTGAAAATTACTGCAGAATAAATGATAGACTATTCAATAAATAGTGTTGTAGCAATAGAGTAGAAACTAAAATTACTTACAATCTCTTCCGCTACAACCTGAGTTTCTGTAACACGAATTAGTTCAAACATTATTGCTAAATGAAAACATAACGTCAGTCTCATGTGGAAGTCATTTTCATAGTCTGGGTTTCCCCGCAAGTTACAGTTTGCTGACCACAACCCAAGCCAAACAGCTCAATGCACAGTCTGAAAAGGAAGACAGTTTTGTACGCAGTTCCTGTTCACCCATTTTCCTCTTGGCTTAGTTCAGTGACGTGCTTGTGACAAGGTTCCCCTAGTCTTTGCACACTTTCCATGATTGCTGCATCGAGTAGCCTCAGTCTTTTCTTACTTCCCGAACTATCGTGCTGTATTAATTTTTTTCTTTCTTAGGTAGAGTTCTGTATTTGTAGCAATGTATCACTGTTTCTTGAGCCTTTAAACTGTCTTTTAAACTATGCTGGTAGGTTTTTTAGTGTTATTGTTATCTTTTTAATGCTCTAGTTGCAAAGTAGCTTAGGTTTTGAATAGTCTTCCCTTGACTTAATTTTTTCTATAAGCCCTATTATTTTTAGTATGTGATTTTTGTAGAATATGAGGTTTTTGTGTTATAACAGATAACATGATAATCTCGAGTAGACAAGATCAAGGATAGGGTGGGTTGTAGATGCTGCAGAATACAGTGGAAACTTTTCTTGCCATTCTGACAGAGAAGCTGAGTCAGAGATAAGCTCCCTGTATATCAAATTTAGAGCTGAACTCTGAGTGAATTTTCCATAAAAATAAAGATTTAGTAGCCCATTGAATCCATAACATAGCAGACATGACATCTGCAAGTTAGCAAGAAGAAATACCTCTCCAGCCTCTACCGGAAGTGGTGAGAAGTGACAGGAATAAATTACCTGTCATAAAGGAAGGTATTGGAGCTACATAGACATTTGACCTTCCCGGACCACCTGAAATTCAGGAACCTTTAAATTCACTGAAATACACATGATAGGGACCCTCAGTTAACCAGAGATTTGGCATTGTTTCTATGAAGAGGAGGAAAAGACAGCTCTAATAGAAAACAAAATAGAATATATAAGCTTAATTGTTTAAACCATGGCTCTTCCAAGAAAAGTCCCAGGGGCAGTATGCATTTTTTTTTCCAGTTTTCATTCTTTTTCACAATGGTATCCTGAGCTGAGAGACTTACTGACCAAGACAAAGAGCCTGGAAGCCAGGACAAATTTAATCAGCAAAATTAACTTCTCCATGGATTGTGTTTACGTAGGCAGGACACCAGACACAAACATTTTAGGAAGATTTTTTTAACACTAACTATTGGAACAACTTTAGCATGACAAATTTATCTTAGGGAACTATACCTAACCTGTGAGGGTAATATTTAGGAGTGAGTAGTCACATTCCCACACAGTCGCCCACATAACGCCAGTGTAAGAAGCAGAATCCTGGATGCATGAGAGCCTTCTGGGCGGCATTTCTGAAGTTTGGGCCACCACACATGCTGAATTAAATAAAAAATAACTGCCCAAATAATTTAGGCTTTTTCCAAACCTCTCACCTGAAATAACCAGATAACTACAAAAGGCTTATTTGTATCGGGTGGTATTTTTGTGTGTTAAAATCTTCATATTGATTGTTCCATTGTCTATTTCAGTTTCTTGTGTGGAACTATTTCCAGGCCAAGAAGTTACCACCACAGAATTCTAAGAAAAGTGTGTTGGCAATGAAGCCTTGGACCATGATCCAGTCCTCAGAGTTAGGAGGCAACACCAGCCAACGGGACAGCCAGCAATTTCTTCATTGAAAGACTGGACAGATTAAACACAACTCTTTCTGGCCCTGTTGGGGGGCGGGCACCAATTTTTAAAGCCCAATCAAAAAATTAATGGGATTCTGTAGGAGGCCTCAAGTCCGGCACTTTGCAACATGCAGGGCAATAATTATGCTCAATTACAGCCTAGCATGTGGTTTCTGGCACCATAAACATCTCCCATGTAAAACCAATCTTAAAAGAACAGAAGAACTTATTTGGGCATTTTTCCACACTGCTATCAATCCCTAATTTAGTCTCCAGAGGGTTTCCACCACTGCAGATATCACTGCATGAGTGAAACCCCAGGATGAACATATTTTAAGTGATGGCATCCATGATTCCAGGGAAATTCATGGACCATCCTGATTCAGGGGAGAACAAAAGATTCTCATTGCCCGCATCTTATGGAAATGGATCCCCATTGAGATACTGTGGTGAGAAAATAGAACAGAACCAAGTTTAGAGATGACCATACAGAAAATAGCCCACGTTCGGGGGTGGTTTATTTTAATGTTAAGGTTTCAACCGAGATTATTTGTTCCTTCTTGCAAGCACACACCCATCAGCTGTTTCAGAAAAGAATAGAGGAAGCCAAGCCAAGCCAAGCCAAAAAATAAAAACAAAAAAAGAAAGCTAGTGACATTGAAGTGGTCAGATGCAGAGGCATGTGCTCCCTACCTACAGGTGGCACTCCAGATTAGCCACGGACTTCCCCTGCCTGTGACTCTGGGCAGAGAGGGCAAATTCCAAAGGCCTGCGAGGGTTTAGATGCATTTTAAAAATTTGTTCATGCTCTGTGATATTAAGAATGTCTCAAAAGCACTAGCTTCTTGGTGTCCATTGCTTAAAATATATTCATACTCACATATTTCAAGGGATTCCAATTTGGCTAATTATCTATAAAGTTCCTGATTTCACCCTAACACCAGAAAACAGAGTTCAAACAGATTTGCAAGAGTCTAGAGGGAGGAAAAGGAGAAGGAGAGGGAGGGTATGAAGGAGAAGGAGGGTAGCACCCTGGCCAAGAAATTGATGTCAAATAAACTATAGACATGACCGGCTATATAGGTACAATGAAGTAACTAAAAGTGTCTAAAATGTTAAAAAAGCAAAATTATGCTTCTATCCTCACAAAATTGACATAAGTGAACCTAATGTATTGATTATCCAAAGGGTTCCAATGTTCTATAAAATGTTTTGTAGAGCACAGTAACTCTATTATAAATTTGATATAAAATTAATGTGCCAGTTTTATGAGTTACATATTTGATCTGCCTTTGAAGAATTAAGAATCAATTGGAGGACCAATTTAGATGTCCTGAGATGACAAAGAAATGTCAACTTGGAATGTATGAAACATATTTTACTTTTCTTTCATAAACCATGCAGTAGCAAACAATGACTTTCAAAACTGAACCAATGACTAAGCTGGGCTTTGAAAAACGCACACTGCAACTCCACTACTCACCACTAGGTACCATCCACCTTCATAGAAAACACACAGAGAACTCAGAAAACTTAAAGGCAATCTAAATTTAAAAGCATGATTTGAGTCTGAAAATAATTCTAGGCTGAAAAATAACACTTCCCATATTATTTATTTATGAAGTGAGGTGTGTCAATAATACATCACCTGCTACATTTGGATAGCAGGGCAGAGATTCTCTGTATATGAGGGACCTCCAAAAGACATTGTATTTAAAGCTAAAAATCGCAAAGTTAAAGAGGCTGACTGGGCAGCCAGGAAGCAAGGCTTGTTAATCTGAACGAGCCAAGAGGACAGCTGTTGAAGGGAAGAAGGCAGGAGGCATGTGTACCTTGAACTTAAAAATAAATATTTTTGAAGAGAAACTATGATCCCAGAGTGGGTCAGTCATGCCTTAAGAAAAGCTGATACTATTAACAGTGAATGGCACCAGAAGTTTCTGGCAAAGTTTGACGTCGGTACTTGAGTTACCTAAAAAAGAATTCAGACCCAAGAACGTAAATACAAGTGGAAGTTTATTTAGAAAGTCGCCAAGGTAGAAGTGAGACAGCTGGGCTGTGTAGACTTAGAAATCAAGTTACAAAGCAAACGAAAGGCCCTTGGAGTTTGGGAGAAAGAAAGCAAGGTATGTGCCTTGAGGGAAGGCGGGGTGTGGGGAAAAAAGGCGCAGGTGTGCAGGTGAGAGAGAGAGAATGCAGTACACACTGTGTCCTTTGTCTTAAAGAGTTTTATCTGTTTTCTAAAGGTGGGGATTTTAGGGAAGGTCTCAATGGAGAATCTTAATAGAATATTCATCAGCTTTTCAGGTGTGTCTTTTCAGGGTCGTGGTCTCTACTGATTGGTCAGCACTAGGGTAGGGGGTCATTAGTCAATGCATCTGGTCTTGATGTCAGCCATGGCATCACCTCATCTAGTTTTGTTGCTTTTCTGGTTCTGGAGCTGAAACACGACAGAGGCCTAGATGTTATCCCTAGTTTCAACAAAACTCTATGATCAAGGGACCGGAGGTTTTGCTCCTAAGATTATTTAAGCAAGTCAAAACCTCATTGTCCAGATGGCTTACTGCTTAAGGGAGTGATTATGCTAGGGTTTCTATAGGAGCAGTATGACGCTATTCTTCACCACTCCCCCACCCTTGTTCCTCTTCCAAGGAGGTCTGCCACCTGACTAGCAGTATGCTAGGGGAGGAAAGGTCATCCTGGAGGCAAGGTCACACCCTACAATACTTTTTTCGTAGCTTTGCCCATTGCTAGGCACAATTGCTTTTCCACCTGGTGACCTTCTGTACCTGGCCTGTGGTTCCTACTTTGCTTGTGTTGGTCTGTCTGCTATATCAGTACTAGGTAATGTGGGCATTTTCAACCCCAAGTGAACTGAAATCTAGAAAAATTCGTCTGAGTTCTTCCCCTTCATCTCTCTTCTGTGTCCCCTAAAAGCCATTCCCTTTCCTTTTTAGGAACCCACAATCTCATGCTGCTTCTGGCTTCTCTGCCTTGTCTGCATTCCTAGGTTCACCAGGTGAGATCATTTTCTCAGCTCCTGTCATCAAAATGTAGCTGCCGTTTGTCCCCTTCTCCTAGAGCTAATTCCCACCTAAGAAAGGAGGGACAGTGAAGGTGTTGATTGTTGGTAAAGGGCTCTTTGGGGTGTCCTTAGCAAATCGTATTTGCATTTTATGGAGGTCTTTTAGGCCTTAGTAAAGAAGTTAATAATAGGGTTTCAAGAGAGACCAGTGAGGAAGGCAAATTAGAGCACCCTTGACATTTACTACATCTTCCTCTCTAGTCCCATTAATGTTCTGCTCCCAAACACTTCCAGGAAAAGCCAATTGTTGCCTATGGTTCCGTGCACTTCCCCCAGCATATTGTGTGTCCAAACTCAAAGCTGTGACAAAAAAAATGCTCTCCCTAATAATAGTTTAGTTAAGTTCCTCTGAACACTCTTTTCAGCTAGGCCTTTTTCCTTGGATTCTGTCTTTGGCCTGTCTAAACCCAACTTGGCAAAGAATCCTGCTAAATTATCCCCCATCCTTGATTCTGACCAAGTTCCTCATAACCCACCTTTGATGTCTTAAGTCCTTGCCCTGCCTTTAGCAAGAATACTGTTAGATAAGTTTAGCAAGAATTCCTTTAACCTTGATGTTTCCTCCTAGTAATTTTCCATTCACTAACCCTTACCACTCTGTTCATTGACTATAAATTTCCACTTGTTCTTGTTTTATTCAGAGTTGAGCTCAGTCTCTCTCTCTTTTTGCAATAGAGTTTACCCCGTTGGATTAATCTTGAATATTACCATTTTAATAAATGTCAGAGTAATTTCTTTTTAACAGTTGAGACTCCTGTCCAAGCTATGCTGGTTAAGACAGGAAGGACTGCTGCTTTGCTCCTCCAGCTAATGACCAGGGCTGTATCAGGCAGGCTCTCTCAGGATGGGATTCTGGGATTCAGAGCCTGGAGAGGACATTACTGGGCACTAGGACCAGGGAAGAAGCTGTCCACTTTGATCACCTTCAAACTCCATCCAATCTTGAGGTCACACTGTGACATCTCCAGTCAAAAGAGGCCATGTCTGGGGTCCCAGCATGGTGGAAAAAGGAACCAGAGCTGGGTGGCAGACGCCCTGGAGTCGGCAGAGGGAGAGATGCTGGTTGATGCTCAGTAGAAAGGCTGCCCAATCCATATCTGGGTGTAGGAAGCCTGCATTAACTGGTCAGAGATCTATGGCTCTGGGGACAGAGGTCTGAAACCCAGCAGAGGGCAAGGCACTCATTCAAAAGACCACATCTGGTTAACCTCCTAGAGCAAAAATTTAGGTGAGATTAATGTCAACTTTTGCAAGTGCTGTGAAGAACATACTGGGGAGGAAGATAAATAAAACATTTCCATGCACTCTTGGAGGCTATCTTTTTCAGAACCCATGGTTGCAAGTGGCAGTAACCCAGACTACCTTAAGAGGAAAAAACTAATCTATTAGCTCACAGAACTGAAAAGTACAGGAATAGTACCCTTTTCAGGCAAAATTAGATTCAAGGGCTCAAAAGATGTTGTCTATAAAATGTTACTGTGGCCTGTCTTCCTCTCTGTTAGCTCCATTCTGTCAGTGCCCACTCCCGATGTGGGGCAAAAATAGCCATCATCTCCTGTGAGTTTATAATCCAAGGGGAAAGAGCAAGACTATTTTTTCAATATTTCCAGCAAAAGCCCAGATGTTAATTCCAATTCAGGCAGCTTGTTGATGTGCAGATCCCTTGGCCAATTACTGTGCCCAAACGATGTGTGCTCTGATAGGCCAAGGCTGAGTCAGGCTCAAGACTCTGAAGTCCATAGGGGAGGGACCAGTTTGAAATGCTTGGCTTGACAGTGGGAGGTGTTAAATCTCTGAAGAAAAATAGGTAAGTTGTTACCAAAGAAGGCATGCTGGGTAGACAAAACAAGCCTCCACTTAGTGGTCTATGAAACCTCCCCTTCCACAAAATTGCATCACAAATAAATGCTGAAGTTCTAAAGACAGGTGGGTTTGAATCCTTATTATTTTCTCTTAGTGTGAGCTTCACGAATGGTCTCATAACTGCAGGCCTCAGTTCTCACATGTATAATGAGGATACAACCTACACTGTGGGTATATTGGGAGAGTGAAATGAGACAATTCTAAAGGTTCACTAAGTGTTGGGTAGTATAGATGCTCTTTCAAACCTCCCCTTAACCCCCCTCTCCCCCCAGCTTGAATTAAACTGAATGAAGTAAAGATCTTGTCTATTTTCTTCATGGCTAATTCTCCACTCCTTGTATACTGTAGACACCTAGCCAATATTTGTGGAATAAATGAACGGTGACAGAATTAATAAGTTTCTGGTGAATTTCTACTTTTCAAATGTCAGCTGCCAAGCCTAGCAAATAATATTAGTCATTTCCTTCTCTTTACCTGCTGGCACATTGCATTAACCCCTCATATAGCCTGTTTCAGCCAGAATGAGAACCAGGACTGGGTGTGAATCAGCACTGCGTCCTGTGCACCTAGCGCTTGCCACCTGGCATAGTGCATGTTGCTAAATAAAAGAGATCACCTAATGTAATGCAAACACTTTACAAATGTTGGGCCAGAGGGCCAGAGTGATTAAACCATCTGCCTAAAGCCACACAGCTTACAAAATGAGCCATGACTCCTAGTCTAATACTCTTCCTTCTACTTCATGCTGCTTAGACCCTGGTCCTATTGTGCTGCCATGACCAATGCACATTGACAGGCATAAAATGAACCTACTGATCCCCCAGAAGAGAAGATGTGTCTTTCCTTCTAGGAAAGCCACCAGTACAGAGCAGAATCAAGTCCTAAATGAGAGTTTTATCATATAAAAAACATTTTTAGGCTCAGACTTTTTCTTTTTGCAACCACTGCTTCTTCCCGACAGCTCAGGCATGGCTCGCGTGTTTCTACCCAGCTCCCTCACTATGTGCATACCCCATAGCAAACCACTAATGGAGGAAGCAAGCAGGCCTTATGCAGGCTGGTGACTGAATACTAAGTCCCACAGCCATGGGTTGTTAACCTTTTCTCCACACTACTCTATGCACACATCCACCATTTACTGAAGAAAGAGACCCAGCAAGTGCCTGAGCCAGGCTCTCTCCTTCCCTAACTACTTTCAAACCCAATTTCCCAAATCTCAGGTGCCCTGCCCAGTTAATTTCTAGTAAAAATGGGATCTACCACTAGCACATGCAAGATAGTTTGTGCTGCTCTCGTCAGAGACCATGAGAATATATTTCTTTTATTCATTTACTTGCTCAACAAACATTTCAGCAATTATTATGTGCCAGGCACTATGCATACCAAAATGCATAAATGAATCATGAAGAATGTACTCACTGGGTAAGGCATCTAAGTAATTCATTTCCAGCATTTGTTTCAAAATGCCTGAAGCAGAGACGCTTTCTCATTTACCACTACCCCACCCTGACCAATATTTAATTCAAAGAAATGCTTTGAAGAGGTCATTAATAGCTTTTCAATTAAAATGAAAGATGCCTTCAAGGCAAACTTGATCTTTTGACCAGCCAAAAAGGTATTTTTCTTAAAAATAAAGAAATGAAACCAGCAGATCGGTTTAGACTGCTTTCTAATATTGTTAGGAAGAAGGTTGAAGTGATGTGTTCACTGCTTCCTTAACACCAGAAGGAAAGACTACTTCTAAATTTAAAGTACATCGAATGTTTTGATGTGAGAAGGAAGTAAAACATGAAACACTCCATCAAAAACCTCCTTTGAAGGAGCTCAGAAGAGCCCAGTGCAATATTCTTCATGGCTCAGGTGCACAGTAAATATGTCTCAGTGAATTAACTTCATTGTGCATAAAGTATTTTGCTTGCATTTTCAATTGTAATACATTTGTTCATTTGGCAAAATTAATGACCCTGATTTATTAGTGTTAGTCAGCTGGGCTTCTGCAATGTTCCCCAGTATTCCAAAGCTCCTTCCTTATAAAGCATAAAGCAGTCCCCTTTTTAGTTTATAAAAAAGAGGACATTTTAATTTCTCATTTATCTAAATATATCATTTTTGAGTGAGGAAACTGAGGCCCAGATTGCTTTGCTCGAGAGCACACAGCTAATTAGCACTAGAGCCAAGACTAAAATGTCTCTTAACGCCAAATTAAGAGTTGCTCATAAAGGAGTCTATTAAATAACTGCATTCCTTGGAATTTACATAAAAGCCTACCAATTATTAAGGGTCTCTTGTGCACTAGGTCCTTTACGTATTCTTTTCTTCCTTTAATCTTCATGTAAAACCTCCCAGATAGGGATCATTAAGGAATGCCACTAAAGTGTTTAAATAACAGCATTATGCATGACTTACAGTATGTGAAGTACTTTCTATACGTCATCTCCAATTTTAACAAAGATCTTGCGAAATATTATCAGAACTGTTTTACAGAGGAGCGAGATGAGGCAACTTGCGGAGTTCACAAGCTAGGAAACAGTGGGACTGGGCCCCAGTCTCAAACCCTGTGTCCTATCCCCCACAATGTTGTCCACACATCTGACCATAGATGTTCTTCCAACCCAAATATACAGCATACAAGACGGTCCCCTCAGCAAGCCTACTGTACCCCACAGAACACTTCTCAGCATCAGGTAATGGTCTCCAATGACAGTGCCGCTAGTAAAAGTCAGCTGTGCTGCCAGGTAGGGCTGAGCTCTCAGGGTAGTGGTGCCAAGTGAGGTGACCTTGCATTAGTGTCTGTCGAGGTCTTAGCTTATCAGAGTCAAAACCTGAAACCCTATCAAATTTCATTTAAGGGTGGCTCATGTTCTTAAAAACCAATTCATATTAGCCATATCACAAAATAGTGATCATATAAAAATGATGATGGTGATGATGATGATGATGATATTGATAACTATCATTTATTGAATATACATTATATATGGTGTGCTTTATTCTTTACCATTTCCAATTACTGTGGAGATAAACCTATCTGCCTAAGAGACAAATCCTGTTTTCCATTCAGGACACCTTTATGTTGAGTTATAGTACTTAAAAATATCCTAAAGAATGTGAGCAAGGAATTGTTATAGGAAGAGGTGAAGGTCTTACCTCATTCTACAGTGATCTGATGAATAACCTATAGTGAAGGATCATTACCAAATGTTGATTTTCATTATATAAGTTATAAATATTTGACAGACTTAGTATAAAATCAAAACTGGTGATATAATCAATACTCAAAACTATACTAATTATATATATATATATATATGGTGCTCCTTATGCTATGATGTCTAAGGTGATGACAATCTGGCAAGATTTTGAGAAATCATGTCTATGTCATCATGTTAATAACATGCTTACAAATCTCATCACAATATGTTATTAACTCTGAGAAGACTTAAGCAGTTTAGGTGATCTCTTCTACTGTGGCTTGATTTGGACAATTTTTATATTGGTATTTTGGGAATGGAAAAGTGTGTTAAGCCAAGGGAGTCTTATTCTATCTTCCCATACAGTGGCACCAACCTCTCATTTCATCCACATGAGTAACCAAGACCACTGTCATTCAAAAAGAGGAAGAAAAGAAGTCAGGGTCTTATTGGGCAACTGCCTCTAAAGTCACAACTCTTTTGCAAGCTTTAGCCTGTTCAGGATGGCTCTGTGAGGCAAGATCATGACAAAGAAGTGAACTGGGGCACTTCTGGTAGATGCCAAGGTACTAAGAAATACCTAAATAAAGAAGGGGGAAGGTGCTAGTGTAAGTCCATCCTCCTATCTCCTCTTGGAGAAAAAACATTGACACTGTCTCTGGATCCTTAGAAACACTTGAAATATATATGCATGGAAACATTCATCATGCTGGTCAAAGAGTTGAGAAGGCCCAGTGAGGTTCCACCTCATTCCTCCTGCTTGAGCAAATAACTCAAAGCTCAACTAGCTAAGACAAAGTAGTTGGATTCATTCATGTCAATGTCCTTGCACTGTTGTCAAAAGTGTTGTCAAAAGATTGTCCAAAAGCTAGAACCAAACGTTGGACTGAGGTTAAATACAGGAAAAGATGTAGACAGAAGTAAAAGCCAAATAAGAAGAGTCATAAATAGGTCAAATTCAGACATGAAACAGTCTAAACATTCCAGTCTAAATATTCGTAATTTCTGAGAAGTTTTCCACAGATTAATTTCATCTGTCACATACAGATTCTTATGCTTTATCTTGACATATTAATGTGATTCAGTTTATTTTGAGGACCTACATGCCATTTCCTCCACAGCTGCACCAATGTACACATACACATGCTCAAACAATATCAGTCTCATTCAACAATTATACACAAACCAACAGAGACCGGGTATTGGGTTCAATCAACCAAGAGTTTGGAAAATTTTCTATTTATTTGGAAGAAAATTCAAGTCAGATCCTTATCTCAAACTATGATGAAATTAAAATTCCAAGAGGATTAAAGATTTAAACACAAAAATATAAAACTGTAAAAATGCCAGAGATGAAACTTCTAGTTATGGTGGCCTGAAAAGGTTGAAAATCTTCTTCATAAAAACAACTAACAGAAGAGAGTTTATTTATGAAAACCTTCTCAAGCTTCCAATCAGAACAGCAGAAACACGAGGCTTCTTGCTTGGAGAGCTCTGATTCCTGACCCATCTCAGGCAGCAATGACAACAGGTTCTACACTAGGGCAGGGCTGGCTCAGAATATCAGCAGCCTTGTGGCCATGGGGAAGACTTGATTTGGAGTAGAGAGCAAAAACTCTGACTGGAAGTATTGTTAGTTAAAATACCAAAGCCAGTACAAAAGGAATTGGGAAAGCCTGTAGCTCTGCTGGCGTGAGGTTATGGTCTCATTTGGGGCAAGTGGCAGACCAGCCAGGAATTTATGGGGAAATTGTGGAAATGAAAAAGCTATAGAAAGCCTAGATAAACTCATCCTGTATTCTTTATTCTTTGTTGACTGGAAACTACACACATGTGCAGGAGAGACTTGAGAGAGCCTAATGTAAAGTGAAAGCCAAGGCAGACTTGAGAACTGGCTGAACTTTGAATGCACTCCCCAGCCCACAAACATACCCATCAGCAGAGGGTGGAACGTGTACCAACCCAAGATATTTAGGCACAACTTTTGCCTAAATCATTGGCTGATCACTAGGAAGTTAGGCTAAGTGAATAAAAATCAGTGTAAAAAACTGAGCAAAGAGACGTCAGTGGCCACATACCACAAAGGAGAGAGGTTTTACAGTTTACATATAGGAAAGTCACAAAAAGAAAGAAAAGAGAACCTCAGGGGTAAGAATCAGAGTCTAGAGTTTCAACAATATATTTCTTAAAATATAAAATTTTAACAGAAGTTATAAAACATACACAGTATTAGAAAAGTGTGATCATATTCTGGAATAAAATCAGAAGTTAGTTTTGTTGTTTTCTGACTTCATCAGAGATATCAAAGCAGGACAAAAAAGGGGTTCTGTGACAAAACCAGTGAGTCCAGTGTTGGAAGGTAACCTCACAGATCAATCACATCATAAATTCTCATCTGGCAGGTCACAGTGAGTACCCAAGCATATAACACTTCTAGTAAAAGGTTTATCTTTGCCTTAAGTAAGCCTTGTTCATTGTTCTTGTGTATCTAGATTAACAAGAAACCTTTGAAATGCCAGAGAAATCCTCTTTCTCAAACCCCTTAAAGGTAACTACCCTCAAGAGAGCACATAATCTTATTCACTCCCCTCTAATCCAATCCCCATCTTGTTTTCTCCCACCTTTATTTGATCATCCTTAATTCTGAAGGCAGAAAAGAAACAGCAAACTGTCATTCTAGGATGCATTTTTCTCAGTGTTGAAATCTTGCTTCCAGGTACATCTTCTGTTTGGCTCTAATAAACTCTTATAAAAATGTCTACAGGTTTGTATGTTCTTATGTTGACACAACCATTACTAGTATGCAAAAAGAATGAAAGAAAACTCTTTTTAAAGAATTAAAGCAAAATGCTGTACCCACTGAGAATAGGGAACTTAATAGAAAAATGTAAACTATAAAAAGAACCAAATTAAAGTTAGAGTTGAAAAATGTAATAAACAAAATGAAAAATGGGTTTCAGAATAGATGTGAGATTGCAGGAAAAGAAAATCCATAAATTTGAAGAAGATTAAAAGAAACTACCCTTTTGAAGTACACAGAGAAACAGATTGAACAAAAATGAACAAACCCACAGTGGTCCTTGGGACACTATAAAGAATATCAACATGCCTGTAATGGGAGTCCTGAAGGAGAGAAGAGACAAAAGGGAGGGAAAAAAATTGAAGTAATAATTCCTGAATATATGCTAAATGTGCTGAAAAACAGACCTAAGTTGGAGAAGCACAAAGAGAGTGACACATCTGAGTCGAACTGCTGAAAGCCAAAGACAATGAGAAAATCTTGAATACAGTAAGAGAAAAGCAACTGTCATGCCCCATAGGACAACAACCTGTATATCAGCTGACTTTCCATCAAAGAAAAAGGGGCCAAAAGGCAGTGGAATGGCATATTCAAAGAACTGAAAGAGAAAGAGCGCTAAGCAATGTATATCTAGCAAAACTATCTTTCAAAAATGAAGGAAAAATAAAGTTATTCAAAGATAAAAACTTGGAGGATTTGTAGCCTTCGGAACTGTCCCCTAAGAAATACTAAAGGAAGATTTTCATGCTAAAAAAAAATGATACCAGGTAGTAACTTTAATTCACAGAAGAGAATGAAGAGCAATGGAAATGATAAATATGTGACTAAATATAAAAGATTGCATAAATAGATATTGCTCCCTGTTCCTCTCTGAATTTCTTTTGTAAGTGATTGCATAAAGCAATAATTATAATGCTGTACTGTTGGATTTATAACTTATGAAGATATAATATATATGGCAATAATAGCACAGAAAAGAGAGGAAGAAATAGAGCTATATTGGAACACAGCTGCTATATTTTACCAGAATTGCCATTATTAAACTGAAGCAGGCTATAATAAGTTTCACTATATATTGTAACCTAGAGCACCACCAAGAAAATTAATTTTTAAAAATAGTTAATAAAACAACATAGGAATTAAAATGGTGTACTAAAACTATGTGTCCAACACAAATAAAAGACAGCAAGAGATGAAGAGAGAAACAAAAGAAGACACAAGACATTCAGAAAACAAACAGCAAACTGGCATACATAAACCTAACCATATCAATAATCAAATTAAATGTGAATAGATTAAACACTTCTAGACACACAAAAGGCAATCACAAAAGGCAATCACAAAAGGCAATCAGCGTCAGTCTGGATAAAAAGCAAGTTGCAACTACATGCGTCTTGAAGAAAAACATTTTAGATTCACAGTACTAATAGACTGAAAGTAGAGAAATGGGAGAAATATATATGTACTGTACAAACAGTTATCATAAATAGCCAAAGCACCTGTTTTAATATCAGAAACATAGAATTTAAGACAAGAACTATTACTAGAGATAAAAAGGGACATCATGTAATAATAAAAGCATCAAAATATCAGGAACGTATAACAATTATAAACACAGAGGGACTGAATAACAAAGTGCTGAATACATGAAGTGAACAGAATTGAAATAGACAACTTAGTAATTATAGTTGAAAACTTCAATTTCCTTCTCTCAGCAATTAAACTAGAAATAAAGTTAATAAGAAGATAGAATACTTGAGCACCACCGATCACACGGACCGAATTGACCAACGGGGGTCCTGGAGCCCTCCCTCTAGACACGGCAGGGTGCACAATGGCTTCAAATGCACATGGAACATTTTCCAGGATGCAGCTCTTAAAATCATGAAACAAATATCAATAAACTTAAAAAGATTAAAATTATATAAAATATATTCTCCAACCATGATCACAGTAAATTGGAAATTATAACAGAAAAAACTTGGAAAACTCTCCAAATTTTTAAAAACTTCTAAATAACCATGAGTCAAAGAAGAAATCACAAGGTTAACTAGAAAATACTTCAGCCTGAATGTAAACCAAACCAAACCTATTAAAATGTGTAGTACAGCTAATGCAATGCTTAGAAGAAATTAAATTCTCAAATTAGAGGGAAGAAAAATATATAATCAATAATCTAAGCTTGAACCTCAAGAGACCTGAATTCGGGTAGCAGTAATGTGTTGATGTTAATTTCCCAATTTTAATGGCTATATTGTGGGAAGTACAAAGGCCCCTCTTTGTAGGGAATCCAAAAATATTTGAAGTGATGGAGAATCATGTGGGCAATTTATTCTCAAGTGGTTGAGGGAAGAGTTTTGTACAATACTTGGAACTTTTCTATAAATTTGAAATTGCTTCAAAAAAAATTTAAAGCTGTATGTTAGTGGGTAGGTTGGTTTTAGTGTGTGGCTTAGTGGGATTAACAAAAGGAAATGGGAAAGGAAGAGAGAAAGGCAGGCAGGGGTCACGTGGTTTCCAATCTCGGTTTTTGTGGGACTCATATTTACTGCTATGTAAGACTGGAAGTAACTCTGTTTGCCTTGCAAAATGTAAACAAAGACATAACACTTGCATAGCGTAATAATGTGCTTTCCTCATCCCAGCTAACAGCAGGCCTCCAGTAATCCAGACCAAATAAACCTTGTCAATGGTTCTGGGAAGGATCCCTCCCACAAAGAAAGGCAATTTAAGTAATTAGGCAGTCTTTATGGCAGGATCATTTCCTAGGCTCTGCAAGGCGCAGAGTGGGAGCACATGGCTGTTATGCAATAAAAGCTATTCTTCATTTTTACACTCTCCTCTTCTTACACAGACTTTCAAAGCATGCCCAGAGAGGCCACTTTTCCTCAGTGCCACACAGTGTCCCAGGCGGAAAGGCTGATGGCTTAGTCAAACCTTTGGTATCCTTTGGGGTTTTGATGATTGTTTCCAAAGGAAAACAGCTTCCCTGTTTTTCAGATTATAAAGTAATACATGCTTGATATTAAGACAAATTTAGACAAAACAAACGAGGGTAGTTATAAAGTAGAAAGTTAAAATTATCCATAATCTTCCCAACCAAATAGAGATTTGGTTCATATTTTAAGAGTATTATCCTTCAAGTTTATATAATTATAGTTAAAAATATAATTATTTTTATAACCCAGCTGCATTATAACCATTATAATCTTTTTTTCTCTTGTTGTATCATGGACATCTCTACGTATAAATATATGTACATACAGTATATTTTTATATATTTATATTTACGGGTAATTATAAACTGATGACATCATACCATATAGAAGCCTTTACCGAGACAACCCAATAGAAAAGCAGGGAGGCTTCAGTAGTCTTCTGGGGCTATGGCCCAGCAAGCCTTGTAACAAGGCTCAGCTTCATCAGCCATCAGGAGAACTCAAATTCAAACCAGGATCTTGCCCCAGAATGGCTAAAACTAAAGAGGCAGACAAGAGCATATCATGGT
Source organism: Carollia perspicillata (assembly GCA_004027735.1). Classification (NCBI taxonomy): domain Eukaryota; kingdom Metazoa; phylum Chordata; class Mammalia; order Chiroptera; family Phyllostomidae; genus Carollia; species Carollia perspicillata. The sequence continues at coordinate 2,389 of PVKM010012394.1, read as the reverse complement.
AAGGTTGTGAAGCCATTAGAACTACTGGTTGACTATAAATTGGTATGACCTCTTTGGAAGATTGTTTGGCAGTACCTATTAAAACTAAACATATGTACAGGTAGAGTTCAGTAGTTCTGTGCAGTTATACTGCCAACAGCAGTACAGATACCTGTTGACTGAAACATAGGTACAAGAATGCCCAGAGCCTCGCTATTCATAATAACCCCAAACGGAAAACAACCAACCGTCCATGTACAGCACAAGGGATAAATTAACTGTGGTGTATCTTTAACAGAATACCATACGATCATGTGAATAAAGGGGTCATAGCTACAAATAACAGCAAGGATGACTCTCGCAAACATAATGTTGAGAAAAAGAAGCCAGCCACCAGAAGATTGTACACTATGACAGAAACATCTAGAACAAGCCGACTAATCATGATGAGGTCAGGATAGAGGTTACCCTTCTCAGAGAATAGGGACTGGAAGGGAGTACCTGGGGACGTTTTAGTTCTCTTTCTCAGTCTAAATATGTGTGTGTCCTCACTAAGTGAAAGTTTATCAAGCTGTGCCCTTAGGATCTGTAGATTTTTCTGTATGTATTGTAGAATGCCAATAAATATAGCATACACAGTAGTACTACTAATAAAATTAAACTGATCGATTCTCCAAAACCTGGAACCAACTGGACTATATTCAGACATTTTTCTCATAATCAAATTACAGGAGCTTCCTAATTTTTAAGACAAAAACAATATCCAAACTGCATACAATATTAGTAGTATTTTCATTTTGAAGCTCTGCTATTTTGACCCATATCTACCTGTGCTGTCTCAATATGCACTGCTCTGTTAATTAATGAAGATCATGTTAACCCTTGTCCCCCAGAGCCACCCCAAAGGGCTGGAACAGTGGTTCTTACCAGGAAGCAGGGTACATCACAGTCACCTAAACTCTTGTGCATCCAGGTGAGCACAGCTGGGTTGTTTTTAATTGTACATTGTGGGGACACTGTGGCTTGCCACCTAGATTCTGCTTCAGAACTGACACACTCATTTTCTTAGCTTCCAAAAGTGTTGCCTATTGGGGGACTCAAGAGAGTCCGTCTGCAGGAATTGTCCTCAGCAGAGTGAAGCTGTCTGCTCAAGGTTATGTTCCTTCCCAGGGCAGCCCACGTCCAATGACTGGTCCACACAGGCGTTCAAAGTCTGGCTCCTGCCTTATTGGTGGCAACTTTGAAGGCCCCTCACAGCTCTCATGATTTGACGGCAGCTTCTGTTGAAACTGCAACACAGTTCAAATTTTCCCTCTATCCAATCATGCTTCTGCTCTTTCTTCCCAGGTGTTGTGTCTGAGAATATTTCCCATAAACTTCCTGAACCAAATCTCCATTTTAAAGTTTGTTTCCCAGGGACCTGACCTGAAACATTCTCTTACCAGAAAGAATTCAAACACATGTCACATGATTGTAGGGCAACATTGTCCAGGGTAGACTTTATGGAGAAGTTGAAAATTTAAGACCACATAGAATTATGATTTTGGGGAAGCCAACTTAAAGCTTGCCAGCTAAGAAACTACCCAGCAGCCTAAGGGTAGAAGCAGAGATGGGCAAAGTGAGTAAGGAACCTTTGCTAAAGTTGGCCTTACCAAAGCAGGATGGCTTTGTTGGGAAAAAGAGACACAAAGATTCATAGTCCAGTTAGGGATGGTTGGGAAAAAAAACCTTGGCTTAAAATTGGTTTTAATAAAACAGGAACCCTGTGATGATTCTTCAACAAGTGAGTGACACTGAAAACTGCTTTTGGCTAAATCTAGCAACAAAGTACAAGACGGACTGCAGGTGAGATCGACAGCCTAAAGATCAGCATGGCAGGTGGGGCCACCATCCAGGGAAAGGCGCCATGTGTGTAGACTGCAGACAGCTCACAGGGGGGACGTAAGATGAGAGCTGTGCTCCCTATCTGAAGGGTTATCATGAGCAAGAAGAACTGGCCTTGCTCAGTGGGGCAGCACCAAGCTATTAAGGAGCAGATATCAGTGAAATACAAGAGAGCATGTTAAACCAGAGCACTTTCCAACAACAAATTGGATGTCCCTTTGGCAGAGGTGAGCTCATGTATTTGGAGATTTTTAAAAAGAGGCTAGTGGTTTTCTATTAAAGATAAGAGGAAGCCAGCAATGAGGAGAAGGTTAAACTAGAGTTCCTTTCATCTCCCTTTTAAGCCTCTGTCAAGATGAAAAGGAAAGTTTAACTCTTCCAGGAAAGAACTGGCTATATTTTAGTGACTTTTGGAGATCAGGGTGAAGAAATATTTTCAATTGTGTCTAAGTTTTCAAACTCAGAGGAGGGAATGAAGTTAGCAAAACTGGCCCCCACTGTGAAAACTTAATGATTACTTCTTTTT
>PVKM010012393.1:0-31779 GCA_004027735.1 Carollia perspicillata | reverse complement strand
TATCTAGGTCTCTTTTGTGATTGAATTCATAATGATCCAGGAATACATACGTAAGTCGGGATACAATATGCTAAGGACTGTGAAAGACTTTGTGTGTGGAAATGCTGTGGGAGCACAGAAGAGGTAACAGTCTGCTGTTAGACATTTGAACTAGATACTAAAGTCAGCCTGGGAGTGATTATGTGGACAGGAACTACAGAGGCGCATCTGACTATAGGACCAGCAGCTGCATGAGCAAACGTCTGGGGGGTGGAGACAAGCTTAAGGCTTGAGCAAAGTGAAATGTTCAGTGTGGATGGAATATTGCGTGCAGAGGATGAATGTGCAGAGCAGCGAGGCTTAAGGTCTTATTTCTAGATTAATTCCAAACAAGACTCATAGCTGGTTGAGACATGTGTTGTCATTTCATAAAATCTTTTGTATGCAGTTAACTATTTTAGTCATCTGTTTATTAAGAAACTAAAATTTTGAGTGTCAATCAGTAAAGAAGACTGCATTCCTAAGTACTGTGGGTCAGGGAGGATGAGAGGACACCATGCCTGAGACTTGGTGGGTGAGATCCCACTTGATATATTCAGTGAGGATGGCAGCTGGCTTCTACCTTGCTGTAAGACTTCCACCTCCCATTGTTGCTCCATGACTCTGTGACAGTGACTGCATGTATAATTTAAATAAGAAGAGTGACAGATGACCTCTTTTTAACATGCGTACCTCAGTTCCAATGGGAGAAACTCCTGATATGGTGGCAGGGCTTCCCGCTGACTCTCTAGCTTTAGCTCCGCTTGGGTAGTTTCCCTCATGTTAGAACCTGCTGTTTCTCTGACCTGGCTCTGTCCTTCACACTCATGTAGCATATCTCCTTTCCTTCGTAGTCAGAGAGCAAGTGGGAATAGAGTTGCAAAACTGTGAAATTTTTGATTCATCATCCTCCTTATTTCCTAGGGCAAGACTATAGGAACTTTTGCTCTATCCCTCAATTTAACCTCCTGTCTCATAACGCTAATCTTTAGAGCAGACATTAGACTCCAAGGTCTTCTTTTCCTAAAACTTCTATTTTTATTATTGAATTATATTTTAGAATGATCTGATAAAAACTAGAAATAAATACAAGATTCTATTTGGCCTATATTTCCAGAGAACATCTTATTTTAAAAAAAGTATTTGTTAGCTTTCTGGGCAATGAGTCAGTCAATGTGACTAACTTGGAATGTAGCTTTTATCTCCAGTTTAAAATTCATAATATAATTAGGTCATGGTTCCCTATGTTGATGTTTGCTCCATGGTAATTCTGATAGCTGATAGTTTAATTGAATTTTCATGTGTTTGAAACAGATGCTAGAAGCTAACTCCCCCATCAAACTGGAAATGCTAGTCACGCAGACTTAGAGGACTGTGCTCTCCTGTTGTTCATGACCACATGGCAGGCCATAGGTGATCAAACAATTGACTCATTTTACCACAAGCATTGACATTAATCATAGGAGTTATGTGTTTAGATTTTACTGGCCACCAGAAGAGACATTTCAGAAACAGATTCAAGTGAGGAGTGTGATGATGTAAACTGCTTTCGAAAATTGTTTAACCTATGCAAAGGACAGAATATAAAAGTAACTATGCTTGTCATTATTCTATGCTCTTTAAAAAAAATTCAGTATGCCAGAAATTATTTTGCTCTTTTTCTTGATTAATGTCAGGGCACACTCTTTGTATTTTTGGTTTAATGACTAAAATTTTGGGAGAAATAGATTCACACAACATGAAGACCTAAAATAACATTACCATGAGTTCTATTATAAAACACCTAGAATTTATAGTGAATACATACAAGCTTACAAATAATGGGAGAGATTTTATCATGTCGACCTTGCTCAATCATAAAAAACAAGACTGCCTTATAAACTGTCTCTAATTGCCCCCTCATTACACAGAAGCTTTTCTAATCCTTCCCAGTCACGAAAACCTGAGTAACAAGCTACAGTGCTCCTTTGGGTTGTTGCATTTCTTTATGAGAAATTCTCTTCATTTCTACTTTTCTCTTTTGAGTACTCCCTGTTCTTTGCACATTATCACCCACTGTGATCTCTGCCTTATTGATACAAGTGATTCTCCACTGTCCCTTACAGGAGCTCAGTGGGCTGTGGAAATGCCTACCCATGTAGAGACTTAGTCAGCACTCCCCTCCTTTAACAAATGGCACATGCAGAAGTTCACAATTCCAGTACTGAAATTTCCATGGCTGTGTAAGCAATTATGTGTATGATTTTCCCTCCAATGTTGTTGAGTAACACCTTCTGACAAACAAGATATATAACTGATGTAAGAGTGATGTCTACTTAAAAAAATAAAACTACAAGTGTTTGGGAGGCATAATATAATATTAAAGGGGCATTAGTAATATTCTATCGTATTATTTATATAATAAGATGAATAAACATATGAAGAAACAGAAAAAATTAAATATGGGTAAACCAAGGGTGTTCCCTACCTCTCCTGTCAAACACTTGGCAAATATGAGCAGAATATTCTAGATGGAGAATAGATGGAGAACACTTCTTGTTTTAAAATTACATGTTTGATGTGAGCACAATTACACACATACACACAGGTACAGTTGTCCCTTGGTACCTGAGGGAGATTGGTTCCAGGAACCCACGGGGTTACGCAAACCTGCTGATGCTCGTTTCCTATATTAATATGGTGTGGTGTTTTCCTATTGGCTGCAGCAGAGTGTGCCTGCCTGTCACTGTATTTGTGTGAATCCAGTATAGTATTTGTCACATGACAAATTTAAGTTTTGCATTTTAGAAATTTCTGGGATAATTTTTTTCTAAATATTTTCTGTGCACAGTTGATTGAATCTTCAATGTGAAATCCATGGATACAGAGGGCCAATTGTATATATGTGTATATGTATAAAACAAACCTTGGTCATTAAAAAAACCTTAAAACATTAAATATTAATAGTGAGTTTTAACTATACAGGTGTAAAACAACAGAAATTTTAATATCTTTCTATTTTAAATATTTCTTCAGTATGGTTATATTACATTAGAATGATAAGTGAACTTTAAAAACCTAGCCTGTAAACCCTGGCAACTAGTTTGAACTGAGTTTCACAGTGTGTGTATTTGATGCCAACAATCGGACATGAGAAGTTGGAAACTATGTGCGCTGATCTAATTACCAAATCACCCTCTGCTTGCTGCCTGCCGTGCACTACGGGTTGGAGGGTGAAGAAAGCAACAGCCCAATTAGCATAAAAGATTGCCGGTCTGGTGTTTATGGTATTTTTCATCAATGTGATTTGGGCACAAATAAATAATGAACACAGATCCATTGCTTTTCATTTGCCATGATTTTATTGTGAGCCTGCCATTCTTATCAGTGGAATAAATTGGTAAGTGCCTGGAACACAGGCCGTGGAATGAACAATGCACGCTGAATCCACATTAGTTTCCCCTTTTTCCCTGCCACCTTGCAGGGTTTGTCCTGTAATGATTCCCTGGATTTGCTACTAGTTACTGAACAAATATTTCTGGTTAACAGCAAAATTCATCAATAAGCAAATGGCAAACAAATCAGGTTAGCAATAAAGTTGAAAAATAGTCACAGCCTTGTAGAAGAAACCTGCAAGGTGACTTTACAGTAAGAGTGACAGCAAAATTGCTTGGGTGTGACTTGAATTTACACCACAAATAACGGTCACAGGGCCGCACCACAGAATGCCAAATGATGGTGCTATGACTGCTGTGCAAAAACATATTTGTGCTTTCCAGTTATGGCTAAGAATGCCAAGTACTTTCTGAAAGTAGACTCTCTAAGTACTCTGTCGTGAGCTCCTTCAGTGTAAAAGGGGTATTCTCGTCCTTCATGGACTCACTGTATAATCAGAGAGCTCACGTCGTCTTATACCCAAGTGGCTTCCTGAGCATTTGATTAAGATGATGAAAAAAGAATAGCTAGATTTTTGCATGCTTTCTATGCACCAGGCATTGTGTTAATGCTTTTAATATACCTCATTTACTGGCCACAAATCCCTATGAACTTTGTGGCCCTTATCCAGTTATCTCATTGTCTAGGGACATTCTGTCATAGACACATGCTTAAGTCTTATTATTTGACTGAGAGGCCTGACCTTCTGGATCTTCTACTTGGTTCTCTTGTCTCTCATGATTTTCCTGTCCTGTACTTAATGCCATTAAGTTATATATAGTAATTATTATAGGAAAGACTTTTCAAACACTATGTGCTGATAGGCATGCATTCTCTGTCTCTGTCTCTGTCTCTCTCTCACACACATACACACACATCCTCTCTCCTATTATCTGTCTATCATCAATACCCTCGAGCTAAAGACCACAGGACTACCAGAAGTCGAACAAGTTGAGTTTATTACTAATTGCCCCAGTGGTAGAACACACAAGAACACTAGAAGGGAACTGTGGGATGTCTCAATAATAGGCTGCTGAAATAACTTAATAATGGATTTAGGATCTAATTGAGGGATTTATGGAAAGGTCTAAAGAAGCAGGGATTTTTTCCTAAATTGGATGCTGTCAAAAAGCAGGGGCAATTTTATGATCTCATTAAATCGTATCTATGGGGTGGGAATATTAGAGACAGAATAAAGCTGTCATTGGTAAAGAAGTAGCAGTCTCTCATTTTAGCCAGGACAAGGGGGTTGTTTGGTATATTTGAGCAGTGCTATGACCTTGCTTCTGTCTATTTGTGGATGGAATTATGAAGTAGCATTGCTTTGTCTTACTTAATCATAGCTTCAGAGTAAATTTGTCGGAGGTTGTTATTCTATGAGACCGTTTTATTGTCCAGCAGGAGAATAACATGACCAATCTGTGAGTGCCAGGCCAGTTTCCAAATGGTAAGGGCTGTTGTTTTTGTTTGTTTGTTTTTAAATCTACCTATCTATCATCTACCTATGCTCATTTAATAGTCACAACCACTCTTTGGGATAGGTATTGTAGTTATCTCCATTTTACTGATGATGAAACTGAGGAACAGAGAGAAGTAGCATGCTCAAAGTCTTAATCCTAATAAGTAAGGACCTGGTATTCAAACTCAGGCAGTCTGACATTACAGTCCATGCTATTAATCACTACACTATACTGTTTGACAAGGAACCTATCTAATAAGTAGTTCATCCTTCCAACACAGATAGCATGACCTTTTAATAATGATTTTCTACATTGTTGCTTCAGTGAAGGAATAGTAGAATATTGAACTAGTTAGGAAGAGAGCACACAGTCATGGAAGGCTGATGGGTAGAGCTTTTTGTGAAGAAGTTTAGGGGAATCTAAATTTTATCTTGAGAATCACTACTTATTTCATTCACATTTAGCTCTGAATGGGCTGATCAGCTTAGGGGATGTAGATAACAGAGATCTGGAAAGGGAGCTGCATCAATCTGGGCTTCTTATCTCTTGGGATGAGAGTGTCTCAGAACCGGAAGATGGATACAGTCACTCTGGCCAGGAGGAAGTAATAAGAAGGAAGTAAAGACAGCATGAAAAAGTGGAGTGGGGAGGAGAAGGGTAGGGTATGTACAGTGAGAAAGAGGGAAAACGGGCTCTGGTAACTGCCTATTCCTCTGGGGTTCCTGTAGTAGCTGAATCCCCCTGAGTGCAGAAGCAAGGGAAAGAAAGAGGGCCACAACATCCCTTGTGTTCTATAACTGCTTTGCCCCATGGAGGCGTTTGCCCACTAGAGGCGGATTGATGTGCTCCTACATAAGGTTCCCCCCCACACCCCCGGAAACATGGGCCTGTCCACATTTGGGGACAGAGAGAAGAGACGATGCGGGTAGAGGAAGAGAGAGATGCCCCTAGTCCTGCTGGAGACTAACAGCAGGAGGGACAAGATAGCACATTCATGATGTCTGCCCTCAGCCTTAATTTGAAAATCAAAACAGAAAAAAATTCTTATCTGGTTTTCCGGTCTATCAAATTAGACAAAATGGAAAGTCAAAACAGGAGGAAACAACCAGAATCCTAATTAGATAGAAAGAAGAGACATACAGTACATCTTGATAATAATTTTGGGTTTAATTTCTTTTTTTCTTTTCTTCATTAATCACATATTTATTGAGAGTCTACTGTATTTTTGGCACAGTGCCAGGTAAGGGAACACAGTGATTAATGAGACAGTTAGGCTCTCTGCTGGTCACAAAGTAGGCCCCAGACACTAGGTCATACTGCTGATTTAAAGACAAGAAAGCTAAGAATCTTAAACGTATTCTGAGAGCATACATAAATTTGAGTTTTAATGCTGTTAGATTTCCACAAATCAAGCTGCTGCATGGTAGTCAGCTTACCTATTATACTTGGAAGAAAAGTAATTTGAATTTTGAATCATTGTGTTTCCACACTGGGCCATTTATGCTTCTTGCTTCTTCAGTAAGTGAACACAAACCTGCCTCTCCATGGCTTAGTCAGGATTCCTGAGTGATTAGGTAGATTGGATTCACGAGTTCTCACCTTTCTCTGCCTTTTCTTTCTGCTTCCTATTTATGATTTAGGAGGTGAACTCTCAGTTGGGTCAATGCTTGATCAGCTGCCTAGTAGAATGCAGTTGCTCAATAAATGAAAATGGGATATTGTCAACATAAAGTAACCTCTGACCCCAGGTGAAGAGCACTCCCTAAAGAGCTGTGTATCAGTATTCACTCTCTTCTTCCTTTTGAACTCTCCCCAAGGGAGGAATGGTTAGCTGACAGGTCCCAGGTTTTCCCACCTGAATTGAGTCTTCTAAATAGCCACATAAAGAAATTCCTCCAAGCCTCCAGAAATGGTCAATAAGTCCAGTCACAAAAGAGCATTCAGGGATTTTGTTTCTCAATCCAAAGAAAGTAGGGGGAAAAATCTCTCTGATGCTATCACTCTTTTAGCTTTAATTTCTCATTAGAGAGATATTTCAAAAGTCTGAAGAGAGCTTTCAATAGCCTGACATCTTGTGAATACAAGCTATTGTGCTGCTAAAGTGTCTGTTCGTGTCAGAAACACGAGGTCTGGGCGCGTTTGTCCTGTTGATCCGCTTTAGATATCTTGTCATTGTCTGTAAGAAACCTTTCATCACACGCCTTTTCCCGTCCCCTTCTCAGACGAGTTGCAGAGCATTTAGGTTTAAAGTGTAGCTCATTTTGGATAAAAATGAGTCACATGGTTCCGTTTTAATTTTCTGTTTTTTTCCAAGCTGACAGTCACCTGTAGGGTGAATACGGGGGAGTGCAGAAGGCTCCGCCCTCTGGAGTTGGACTGAGAACAAAACCCACACCCTCAGCAAACCAAAATCAAAACCTCACCGTAGCAGAAGGAAAATGATAACAAAATCGAATCCCAATTAAAAAGAAAATTAAAATATTCATAAGGGTCAATTTTCACCCCTTATCTCAGGCAAAAATCTTCCCGAAGCCACATACAATCTCTTGTTAATTTACATCTGCTTTAAAATACAGGGATCAGGAAAGGCTCTTATAATGCCTGGAATCACAACTAAAAAGTGTGTGGACAAAGTCAGAGTGGCAAAATTGTGGTAAATCAACAATTTATCAGCTATTCATGTCAGTAACATCTGTTTGGAGTTAGCACAGGAAGAGAATTTTTATTTGTTTTTATTGGGTTTTAATGGTCACCGTCTTTCGATGAGGGAGAGAGGGTGACAATGAGGTACTACTGAGTTTTCACTAGATATCACAGGGAACAAAATGCTGATGTGCCTTCTGCCTATTCCTATAGCATCTGGGCTATCATCTGATTAAAATTCCAAATACTGTTGGCTTCAGATCTGATTATGTCTGTTATAAATGATCTAAGCAGAACACACATTGACTTCATGAACAGAATCCTATGAGGTATGGAACCAAGATATTTAGGCCAAGGATTTCCTTGCTCTCAAATACCAACCTACTGTTCTTAATGATTTCTTTGGAATTATTTAATAAATCACTTGTATTATCTCTATCTTCCATATTAGATATTAAGCTCTTCATGGGCTTGTTAGTACCTACATTTCTAAATATTAGCCTGGTGCCTAGTGCATAGTTAGTACTCAAGAGTTATTTATCAAAAAATGAAAATAAACAAATGAGTGAAGGAATAAATGGATATGAAAGGATCTGAGTCTTTAAATTCCTCATTTAAACACAGATGAAGTCATATCTTGAGCAGAGAGAGCAAACTTTTTCCCGCTAATGTAAGATGATGAGATAATACATGTACAGTAAAGTTTCTGGCACTTAGCAGGTGCTCCACAAAGTCCAGCTGTCTTTCCTAGCACAGACTTTGGTGATGATTTATGAAATCTGAAGAGGGTAGGATCTTGAAGGATATGGGGAAGGATAGGACTTGAGTGCTGGAAGGGCAAAGAGCGATCTTATAAAGGAAATGGGAAGGTACAAAAACCAAAAGTTATCAAATTCACGGTTTTCCTTACACTGTGCCTGAAGGACACCTGAAGTGCCACTATTCCCTTTCACTCAGGGATACTGACTTAATAAACTACCTTTTATAGAACTTTCACAAAGTGATGCCAGCGTTTCTTGGATAACAATAATGCTTAAATTCTTATTTGGGACCTTACATCATATATAAAAATTAACTCAGAATGGTTCAAAGACCTAAAACACCAAACATATTAGAAGACAATGGGAAAAGCTTGTTGGGATTTGGCAATGAGTTCTTGGATATGACATCAAAAGCACAAGAAATAAAACAAAAGTATAGATAAATTGGACTACATCAAAATTTCTATTTGTAGCAAGTCTAAATACCACAAAGGGTGCTCTTACATATGTGAGACCGAAGAATAGTGAGGGTTTGTGCCTTGTAAGAATGGGTAGATTTCCTTACAGATTGTCCCCTATGTTAATGGCACTATTTCCTCTCAGCACTGCAAGGTCGGGTAAATCATTGCATTTTTGTTTTTTGGTTGTTATGAGTTGTTTGTTATGGTTTAGGTTTCTGGCAGCTTTAAAAAAAAGTTGTCCATCTGGCTAATTTTAAAAAGAGGTGGTGTAATGAGTGTATGAGTTGATTCACAGAACCAAAGGAGCATATGAGGAACCACAGTCAGGAAAATTTGGAGACAAGGGAGTTCTTGGGAAACCAGGTAGCAAGAGTGAATCATGGTCTCATCAGATAATGTTGCAGACTGAGTCCCAGCATCTTTTCAAGTCCTTTGTCTGTACATGTAATATCTGTAATATCTTGTTGGCCAAGTTTGAGTCATGAACACCATAGCCTTCCCTTCAAGAAAGAAATAATATCTTTATTTAGGGTCCTCCAAGACTGCATGACATGAAAGAGCCAATTCTTTCCAGAGAAAGGAAGTGTGTTACATAGCAAACGTACACCAACCAACAAACCCAACATTCCACATGCTGTAAATTTGCAATTATCACCCATTCCTGAGGGAAAACTGAAGTCCAAGAGTTAGATTCAAAAGGATCCTGATGAGTGGGAAAGCTACTATTGAAGTCGCCATTTCTCTACCTGAATTCTATTCCTATGTTAATTTCCTTGGGCCATACTGTAATACGCCAAGACGTTGGAGCTGTAAAGAAAATCTTGTTTCTCATAACAGAGCAGTAATTTGGTCTTTAATTATGTTTGACTGTCCTATTTCAGGTTTATGACCATATTTGTCAAATAGAGATTATGAAAACCAAGTGTGTATTAGGATCTGAGACTCTGGAACACAGTCTGATGGCATCAGATGTCACTCCCTCTCATTCAGCTAAAGTCTTCATTGTAGTTTCTGTAGGAAAGTAAATGTAATTTCCCAAAGGCTCTTTATCTTGATTATTACTTTGCTGCTCCTTGGCTCTTGCTTTGTAAATCATTAGGTAGTAGCACAGCTTTTCAGCCCCTTGCGGAGCCTGCTGAGTTATTATCCTATCGATATTCGTACCAACCCATCTGTGCTTAGGAACATAAACACATTGATAGTCACATGTTCATAGTATATTTTCTCAGATGCTGTCTCAATTCTCATCAACAATCTGGGAATATGTCTAACATTCCCATTTTACAGGTGAGGGAAACAGACTCGGATTGGCCATATCCTTAACCAATATCACAGAACAAGTTACTTATGATAAAGCTGGGTCTTCTGCCTCCAAATTGTAATGCAAGACACAATTGAAGTGAAGATCATACTTTCTACTCCTTTTCTGTTATTTTTAAAATTCCTGATAACATTGAATACTATATTAGATATAAAGACATTCTCTTCAGGAAAGCAAAGAGCTGAACAGATTTCTTCCAGTGCTTGTTTTCCTCACATTCATTTTTTTCTTCATTCTTCTTGTGTCTTGCTGTGCTTTTATTCAATTTCTCTCTCCTCCTCAGCTTATTTTTACATTTATTCATGACTTTAAGTACTGAAGGGCACAATGCCATCTATATGGGTATCTATATTGGTATCTTTCGTATGTGGAGTTAGGTTTAATTAGACCAAACATACTTTTAAAACTACAAAAACAACAAAACACAACCTGGCCATGGTTCATGAATAGATTAATATAATTTGATAGCATGAGTTAAAATAGGATGTTCTGTACTACAACTTTTACTTATAAAGAACGTTTACCTATTACTGGGTTCATCTGATTCTCTTAACAGTCCTGTGAAGTATTATTATCACAGTTTCCAGGTGAGGAAACTGAGACTTAGTTAAGTTTGTTTTAACTTTACATCACTAGAGAGGTCTGGCACAAGTTATGGAGCTAAGATTTGAATTCAGATATTTTTTAACATTCTGTACTCTGCTCTCTTTCTATTTCTCACACTGCCTCTCACCAGCCCATCAAAGTGCAAGACATGACATGCCAGGGACTGCCGTCTTTGCAGAGCATTCACTGGCCTCTCAGCTGCCTGCTAGCTAGGCTGCTTTCATTGAGAAATTATTAAGTTGTATATGAATAATAATGATAGCAAAATTAGTTTTTCATGCTCCCAAGCAATATTATTGCATAGATTTTTCCTAAAATATAGTATTTCCTTAATCTAATTTTATTTTGAAATAGCGCTTTATGCCTTGAAAATGTGCAGTTTTAACATTTTTATGGCACTTGATTTGATTCAGATTTGCTTTGCTGAGGACTTCCTGCAAATGGAATGTCTACCTGAGAATAAATGAGCTCTCCAACACTTGGAATAGTCAAACAATGGTTAGATAGCCACTTATAGATGTTCCAGAAAGAAGACATGTTTCATATCTGGAGTTAGGTTTAATTAGACCGATGGTCTCTCCCCATAAGCTTTATGGAGGCTGTCTTTGACTGGTTGCATATAGATTAGGGGAAAAGTGGATCTGGACAGTCAGTATGTTGTAGACAGTAAAAAACATTTTAGACGATGATTTAATTTGGTGACTAGTAATTTGTATGGAGTAGAATGGATATATCAGTGTAAGGTCAAGAGTTTTGGAGTAAAATGGACATTGCTTTTTCTTGTGGTCCTGGAAAAGTACTTAACTTCTGTGACCCACAATTTCTCATTTATAAGTTGGGCATGTCAGTAATATCTCTTCCAGAGTAATTGTGCAAGATGGAGCTATTTCTTTCAAAGGGTCTGTTACCTGGTGTGTGTTAGTCATATATATTGGTATATCACCACCATAATTGTACATGATAAATAATAAACCATGGAAACCATATTGTTTACACACCTTGATTTTCTCAGGCATCAGTCCTTTCACACAATCAAATCATTTTTAACTTCTTTCTGGATTCATAGTTAGACAGGGCTGGCCTAATGGGTGTGAGACCTGTGAGGTTTCACTGGACACCATGCTCAGAGGACCCATTAAACCAGTGCAACTTGGTTTAATGCTCTGCTGCCACTGACCTAAATTTTCTTAACAGTTTTCTTTTTGACCTATGTTTTGTAAGTGAAATCCAGTGGGACAATATAGCATGCACATTAGCAGGGAAGATTTACACAATGTGCACATCCACCATTTCTTGATGACTTATTTGCATATAGCAAAATAAAGAAAGTTATTACTTGTGACACTATCATCCAGATAATTTCTGTTTATATACATATGTAAATATATTAATACATATTACACATATATGCAGTATCTGAATACACACACACACACACACATATAAAAGTTGGGTCTGGTATTTGATTTTAAGCTTATTTTTTATATTTTACAATTGACATATTTACAATCAAAACTAAAGCAACAAACATACTTTTAAAACTACAAAAACAACAAAACACAACCTGGCCATGGTTCATGAATAGATTAATATAATTTGATAGCATGAGTTAAAATAGGATGTTCTGTACTTCAACTTCATACAGAGGTGAATGACAATGAGCAGAGGTTTAAAGAGTTCCTGATCATTGCCCTGACCAGTGTGGCTCAGTTGGTTGGGCGTTGTTTCACAAAGTGAAAAGTCACCAGTTCGATTCCCAGTCAGGGCAGATGTCTGTGTTGCAGGCCCTGTCCCTGGTTCGGGAGTGTGTGAGAGGCAACCAATCAATGTTTATTTCCCTCTGTATCTCCCTCCTTTGCTCTCTCTCTAAAAGAAACAATAGATAAAATCTTTTTTAAAAAAGAATCAAGACTAGGATTTTTTTAAAAAAAAGAGTTCCTGGTCTTCGAGTTTCTGCGTAGGATGGTCAGAAGTAAAGATACTGATACACATATCCCTGGGAAGTGGCAAATGGCTCAGCTGGTTGGCTAGGAGACTAGAAGGAACTGAAATATTGGAAAATAGGGGTCAAGCAGTTCTGGAGAAGCAAATGGGAAGAGCTAGAAGAGTGGGCACTCAAAGTGTGGATCTGCCTCTTTGTGTTTCACGACAGTACCCATAGGAGATTGTAGCAGACAGTCCCTTAGATGGCTCCTGTGGTCCTGGTCTCCTGTTAGCCATGCTCTGTGTAACTTCCTACTCTTTACTGTGGGCTGAACTAGCTACTGCAGCTAGCTGATGTATTGTGTCAAAGATTATATAATTTCACTTCCAGATTATGTCGTGTAAGATAGTTAATTCCATCTTGCTAGCAGTTTCTCTCCTTTCTAGCTTGCTGACTTGATGAAGCAGACCACCACAGTAGGGAGACCCATTTGGCAAGGAACTGAAGGCCATCTCTAACCAACGGCCACCAAGAAGCTGAGTCCCCCAATTACCACTGGCACTTGGAAGCAGATCCTTCCCCAGTTGAGCCTTTAGATGAGATTCCAGCCCTATCAGACAGCTTGTTGCAGCTCTGAGAGATATCTGAAGCCAAGGACCCATGTAAGCAGTACCCAGATGCATAACCTACAGAAGCTAAAATAATAAATGTGTATTCTTTTAATGGGTAAGTGTGGGATACTTTGTTATGCAGCAATCAATAACTGATACAGACAGCATGTCTAACAGAAGAGCTGACAAAACCAAGTGGATAAGATGACTCATTCAGGTAATGCCTGCCAGGCAGCTTCTCTTCTCAGCCATCTCCAAATTACACAGTAGGTTAATGACCGGGAAGGCAGGTGACACAGATGGAGAATAACTGCAAGCTCAACAGTATTCTCTCCCTCTCACCACGGCTGCCCCAAGTGCTACTGGTGCTGCACATCTGCCCTGTCACAGCAGAGGCAGGGCCAAACCTTCAAGATGGCATTTTCTGTAAAGGAGACCAAGTAGCCACTTAAGCCTTCTGAGCTCAGAGTCCTGAATTACGTACTCATGACTCGCATCCAAGGTTTTTAAGTCAAAGAATATGAGCAATTTCTATAAAATTTAGCTCATAGCAAGACTAATTATTAAGTATGCCTCCTACTTATTATACTTGTCCTTTATTCCCTGTAACTTTGCTCTTAAAATATTTGGTCTCTTAACTGATACCGACAGATTGCTCCTATCATTGGAATTACTTTCCCAAAGGCATCACAGAATTGATACTGCCCAAATTTAATTAAGCAACTATGAAAAGCCAGCAGCCCTAATTAAGAAGGAATAGGAATATAACTATTTGGAGAGAAAGAACCTAGGAGAATGGAAAGAATGTATTTTTGTCATAATCATACCATCCTCTCTGGAATGCTGGCCTATTGATTTATTCTGCTCAGCAGAGTAATACTCTGTTCTTTTGTAGCCATCACCCTAAATAAAACCCTTTGAAACCAGGTAGATGTGCAGTTATTATATCTGATTCTGAGGCTGAAGGATTTAATTTTTGAAGCCCCATGTGAGAGGCCAAAGACTGTCTGTGTAATGCTAGAGCTGAAAATAAATTATAAGAGTCTCACTCCCCATTGTATCTTTTAGACACATTGCTTTTGCCCCCAATTTGTACACCACAAATTCTTATTGACCTAGGCACTGTACAAAACATACATCAAATGGGACACTGTTCTCTACAATCTATCTTGTTAGCAAGTAGAATCTATATGATATAAATCTGAGTGGTGATTTTCCATATCATCTAGGTTCTCTGGCTGTGTTCCTCATTTTTATTTCTTTGTATTTCCTAACACAGAAAATAGCAGCCTCCAAATACTTTTAAGAAGAGAGTATTAAAATTTATTTTTTAAAACCAAACATTAATAGTGAGCCTGGAACATAGTTAGTTCACCACTTGTTCTTTCTTCTTTCAATTGTGTCTTTTCCTATTACCATTTAGCCCCCTTCCACACTCCGCAATCAACATTTGTCCGTGTCCATGAGTCCTTTTTCCTTTTTGCTTGATCCCTCCACCCCATCAACCACCCCCCGCTACAACCACCTTTTCTTTCCATGAGAATTAATGAATACCTATGATTGAATACCTATTATTCACAGAACACCATGTTAGGGACAAATAAAACATGACATCTTCCCTCAAGAAAATTTTAGACAGGTCAACAACCTAGTAAATAGAAAGCAGGATGAGGTTGGTCTAAAATAGAATACCTATCCAGAAGCTCTGGCAAGACAAAGAAACAACAGATGAATTAAGAGAATCATAGAACATGAAAACCTAGATGGAGCTAGAGAGCCTCTTGAGTAGTAGTGCCCAAATTCTTACTGCCAGTGATTACTGCCAGTGATGTGCTTTATTAGTATATATATTTTTGGCTCAGCTCATATTTTGCATAAAAATTTTCTATCAAACAGAATTACTTACAAATAACTAATGAATGCAGTATCATTGTTTTTTTGGTCTGGCAATCAGAAATGCATTTAAGCAAAGTTTGTTAGGAAGATGGGGAATATATTTGAAGGCCTAGGAGAAGCGGTGAACATGGAAGACATTGAAACCATGAGAGAGGGAGAGAGAGAGAGAGAACAATTCAGGAGACAAGGCCCCTCAGGAAATGAGAGGGATTTAAAACAGTGGTTGGGGGTGTGGCAGTAAAGATTTTCTTTGGGAAAGAGAGGGTGGGGAGATGAGGTGGGGAAAATGGGAGTTAGGGAGGGAGTTCCAGCCAGGGCAGGCAGAGGGGCACTGAGGAAGTTAGAGTTGAATGGCCACAACCTTCTCAAGCAAGAGGCAATTCTATTTGAAGAAATGAAAGAGAAAAGGTAAAGACTCAAACCAAATAGGTAAGGTCTTCGAAGGCTGTTGAGAGTATTTAAGGGAAAGAAAAGGGATCAGAGACGGGATATCATTATTATTCTGGAGCCAATCAGCTGAGAACTCTGACTTTGCCAATAGCCCTGAACATTCTGGAAGCAGGAATGGAAGGTCAATTGACTGGGTGGTTGGGGGTGGAGTCTGGGGGTGGGTACTTGAGAAGAAACAGGTGCTGAGTGCTAAGGGATTAAGAGAATTTTGGGTGATGCTGAATGTATATAGGAAATAGTGGGAATTGGGGCCCAGACAAGTTCTGGAGAGGCACAGTGTAAGAAGAAAATTTGTAGACACAGATGACAGGAAGGTGACAAAGACTAGGCATTCACCATGATGGCAAAGATTGGGTTCAGATAATAGGAGAAGTAGGAGAACAAGAAGTTGGGGGTATTTGCAGTAGGTATGTCCTGTCTGATTGTGCCATGTGTGGGTGGCCATCATGAAGTAATGGGGTGAAGTTCAGCACGTTTGTGAATTGTGAGACTGCCGTGCCTTCACAGCATCATTTACAGGGATGCTGATGTTTCTGGCACTGGCAAGATAAAGACATATGCGGATATCTCTTTTTTACTGCTGAGTGATCTGGTGGAAATAAATACTCTTAAACCAGAGTTCTACAGACTTGGTGTCGGTCCTGATTCTCCTACCATAGACTAGATCTGTGACTTCAGATAAAGGCCTTTTTTCCCTTGCTTTTGTTTTGTTTTCCTTTCTTTCTAGAAAACATTTCATTTCAGAATAGTATTAAATTTGCAGAAAAATTGAAAAGATAAGATAGAGTTCCCATATACCCCACATCAAATTTCCCCTATTATTAAAACCTTACGTTAGTATGATGCATTTGTCACAGTTAATGAACCTATCTCGATACATTATTATTAACTAAATTCCATACTTGGTTCAAATCCCCTTAGCTTATACTTTATGTCATTTTTTTCCCTTCTAGGACTCTATATAGAATACCACATTACATTACATCCTTTCTCCTTAAGCTTCTGTTGGGTATGACAGTTTCTCTGGCTTTCCTTGTTTTTAACCACTCTGACATTTTTGAGGGCCACTGTCAGATATTTTGTAACTACCCCTCTATTGGGATTCATCTGATTTTTTTTGTTATGATTAGAGTGAGAGTAGGGGTTTTGCCAGGAAGACCACCGAAGTGAAGCGCCATTCTCATCACACCGTACCCAAGGCACGTGCTGTCAGTATGACTTACCTCCCCCCATGCCGACCTCAGTCTCCTCGCTGAGACAGTGTTTGTCAAGTTTCCACTCTGTGAAGTACTTCTTTGTCCCCTTTCTGTACCGAACTTTTTGGAAGGAAGTCACTATGTGGAGCTCATGCTTAAAAAATGGGAATTATATTCCACCTCTTTGAGGGAAGAATATCTACACAAATTATTTGGAATTCTTCTGCACAGGGAGATTTGTCTCATCACCCCCCTTTTTTTATTAAATAACATTTATATCAGCATGGACTCTTGAATATTTCTTCTACATTTTGGGTTATAATTTAATGACAACGTATGGATGTATTCAAATTGTTCCAATGCTGGGCATTGGAAGCTCTTTCAGTTGACTCCTGTGTCCCTTCGACATACTTGTCAAAGCTGGTTTGTTTGAGCACATCCTTACATTATGGCATTCCATTTGCTATAGGTTCAGCTTCATCTTTTCTATGCTGGTCCCTTCTCCAAGGATCCCTGGTTTCTTTTATTGAAAAATAGTTTTAGAAAACAAGATCTGCATGCTAATAGCTTATTGCTATTGAAGATCAACATTATGACCACGGTGTGCATGGACTTTCGTGTATGAACTGGAGCCTGTTATTTTCATCGATCCTCTTAGTTGCTTCTTACTCAGTCTCACTGACCTTCCTGTCATGGCTAGAAAGCCCTGTCTTCCTCCAGCCTCAGAGACTTACACATTGTTCTTTTTACCAAGGCATCATTGCCATTGGCTGTGCTTCTGAACTGTCTTTGCCTCATTTATTTCTATCTATTCTTCATTTTTATGTTTGTTTTTATGTTCTTTTGGGGGGTATTCAACTTGTATTTCATTGTGTTTTTAATAACCATTGATACCCTCATACTTTCTGCCACCTCCAACCCCTGCCCTCATCCCCTGTAGTAAAGATCCTTTCTTAGGGAAGCCTGTCAGAACAACCATCTCAATCCAAATTAGACACCCCCTCTGAAATGTTGACATTTTTATAATTTCCTATATGTTGCCTCAGTGCTACTTATCACATTTTTTCAGTTTTATATTAATTTGTATAATTATTTGATTAGTGTCTGTCTCAACCTGTAAGCTATAAAAGCATGTGTCTGTATTCTCATTATTATATACCCAGTGTCCAGCACATTGCATAGCACATAGTAAGTATACTCTAAACTGTTGAAAATGAATGAAATACATGAAAAGCTATGCCATGGGAAAAAATGTTACTCTCTAGGATATAACAATTTGTTTTGATTCAAAACAAATACATTTCTTATTACAAGAGCATC
Source organism: Carollia perspicillata (assembly GCA_004027735.1). Taxonomy (NCBI): domain Eukaryota; kingdom Metazoa; phylum Chordata; class Mammalia; order Chiroptera; family Phyllostomidae; genus Carollia; species Carollia perspicillata. The sequence continues at coordinate 13,698 of PVKM010012393.1, read as the reverse complement.
TAATTTGGAAATGGTCCACATCATGGGGTAGTGAGCACCTTGTCACTGATAATGTTTAAATAGAGAAAAGAAAATCTTCTTTGGTTAATGCCTCCAAAGGAACTTGTCATACCAATGTAGAATGTTGGATTGGGACATCATTTGTTCAACAATGTGATATGGTAGAAAGTAACAGACAAAGGAACCAAATGGGTCTGATTGTATCTTCCTTCACTGCGTTCTTGTTCTGTGAACTTGGGCAAGTTTCCTGTCCTTGCTGAGCCTCAGATTTCTCATTTGTAAAATGGGGATAACAATATTTTTTGTAGTTAGGTCACAGTGAGGACAAAATTTCATAATATATGTAAAATGCATAGCACAATGCCTCATATAGGCAAGACTTCAATTAAGAATAGCTATTATTATGGAGCATATAAAACCTAGTGAATGGCAAAGGATTTGGAAACAGGCACATCTGGTTTTGAATTCCTACTGCTGTTTTTCAGCTGTCCTATTTTTGCCAAGAACCTATGCTCTCCAAGCCTCAGTTTCGTTAACTATAAAGATAATACTATTTCTTATTTTATTATTTTGCAAGGTTGTTTAGAGGAAGAAGTGTAAAAACAGATGTATAGAACCTGAGCCTAATATGCACCTAGGTATGCTTGGAGGCTGGATGACCTGGATGTGCTGTAAGGGCCTGCTCCAGGAACACAGATGTTCGTTGGCGACTTCTGCTTTGTTCCGTGGGGCATGCAAAGTGCAGGTGAGAAATGAATGGCTTTGGTGCATGGGAAGGGGTACATTCTAGAGGCTGAAGTGAGGGAGAAAAAAGACAGGATGTGGAAAATGAGTATCTTAGGTGAGAAAATACTTTAGGAGATGGAAAAGATATTAAGTGGTAACAGTGGTAAAGTTTTGCTGTGTGAAATGAAAGTTTGATTTCTTGGGAAAGCAAAAGTCTCTTTTGATTTCCTAAGAAATAGCCTGTAACATCTATAATTATTCACCAGTTCTTCAATTCTTTCGAGTTGTTGTTGTTGTTGTTGAGGAGCTCACTGGTGAGTCTGACCTCACGGTGGACCTAAAGTAAGAACAGAGATTGCTCAGGCAGCACTGACTCCTTCCTTCTTCTGGTCCTTAGGTTCTGAGATTCTAGTGTCTGTTCTGTCATGTTTACTGCCGTCAAACTGAAATGAAATAAATAGATGCAGGAAAACACTAAAACATACCTTATTAAATGTATAAGTAAATAATTCCTTTTTTAACACTAACTAAATGAACCAGGAAGTTTAGAATCCTGAAATACTGGTAAATCTCAGTAAAAACATTCTGAAAATTTCCAATGACTCCCTCATTTGAAATGCATTTTTTTGCTATCAACTTTCCCAACCATTTTCCTAACATTGGACTTTCATGAGAGTAGGGAAGCGCCATTCATTTAATCAAGCACCAAATATTGATTGAGTGCCTACTATATGGCAGCAACCAATCTAGTCTAGTGACAGAATGATGAACAAGACATACAGAGTATTGATAGTTTGTGTTTCAGTGTTTGCTGGTGGTGGTGAGTGGGGAAGGCAAGCAATGACTAAATAGACAAATGGACAAGATAATACAGATTACTAGTCATAACTATGGCTCATACATTAATGTATTCCCTAGCACAATGTCTAACATGTAGTAGGCACTCAGTGATTACCTGCTGACTAAAATATATAAATGCGTATCTGGAAACTCATTTCATCTGAATTTAACACTCTCCCTTTTCCAATTACTAACTCAGTTCAGCTAATGCATCTTAAGTGTGCGTTCTGGAAATTTTTTTTTTAGTTAATGTTGGACCAAAAGGAGTCACTAAAATGCATCATTGACTCAGAAGCTTTGTATCACAGTTTAACTTTCACTTATTCCAGCATCTCCTTTCTTTGAACTCAAGGTCCATTTTTCAAGCAGGTGAGGTAATACAGTGTTAATAATAAGTGAAGGGAATTATAAGCTTCTTTTATGATAGCCAATTCTGAGTTGTTTGAATATCATTCAGGTCATTATATAATCTCTCTAACACAAGCTTGCTGAAGATTCAATTCAACTAAGTAGACAACTTATATGAATTATTTACTTAAATGCTTGCTAAGTGAGATTGTAAAAATGAAACCTTAAGGGACCTCATTAGGGAATCAGATATTTTATAAGGACTTACGATTCCTGGCGAAGAATGTAATTCTTTACAAAATCTCCATAGGCTCAAATAATAACTATTTTCTAAGACTTTAACTCAGTGTAATACTGTAGAATGTTGAAGAGTAGACAGGTGAAACAGATGGTGTTGAAAAAGATATATGTTTTTCCCACTTTCTGTATACCATAATTTGACTTCTTGATTTTTACAAAAGCAATAATTGACTCTACCAGGTGATATGTAAAATTTAGTCTAGTATTGGCCTAATCAGCAATTTTTAAAGATAGTACAGCATGAGGATAATTGAAAAATAATTTAACCTTTAGAACAATAACATCCTATTTGTTTATATTGAATAGTTTTTTTTTCTTTTTTTTACTTATTTTTAGAGAGAGGGGAAGGGAAGGAGAAAGAGTGGGAGAGAAACATCAATGTGTGGTTCCCTCCCTACTGGGGACCTGGCCTGCAACCCAGGCATATGCCTTGACCGGGAATTGAACCAGCAACCCTTTGCTTCACAGGCCTGTGCTCAATCCACTGAGCTACACCAGCCAGGGCTGATTAGTTTTTTTGACATTGTACATTTCAGTATACACTCTGAATTCTGAAAGAGGAGGGAATAGAAAGTCTATGGCACACAGGACTGGGAATCAGATTATATTAGCTCTTCCAACAATAAACTATGTTGCCTTGAGTAAATGAAAAAGTTACTTAACTTCTTTGATTCTCCTTTCCAAAGCTATAAATGCAAGGGTTGGAAATGGTGTTACGCACTTTCTTTTCAGTTTTAATATTGAATGAGCTTTTTGATGCCTGATTTTAATGTTTTCATTGGAAAACTAGGCCTGAACCATTTGTTTAATATCCAAGAAAGAATTTCTGATAAATTAAACATGATATATTACTCATTGTGTGTCCTATACTGTATCAACTGTACTTAAAATATTCTGATTTAATTTCAGCTTTTACTCTTCAAATGATATGCATGCAATTTGTCTTCTGCCTCTCAAACAGCAATTTCAGTTAGAGACTTCTCATTATTTAAATTTCTATGAATTAATTATCATTCTGCTAAATTATTGGAAAGTAATGACTCAGAAATACAAAAACAAATCTAAAGTGTCTATATGAATTGTCTACATTGCACAGAATGAGATTTTTGCTGCAGGAAGTGAAGGAGAACCTGGCATGGGGCTTGCCATCCACTGCGAACAACTAGCACATTGGATACAATCCAAGTAACAATTGAGTTCAGACATTGAACTAGAAAAGGCTATTTAGGCTGTGACCTCTGAGAGAGGGGGACACATGAGGTAGGACCTATGCTTGCTTTGGCCATGACACAGTAAGGGAAAAGTCAAGCAGAGTGCTGTGTCTTGCTGAGCTATGAGATGAAAAATTTACTTAGATTCTACAGAAGAAAGATTACTGGACTAGAAATCATAACACTAGAAGCCATCCAAAATGTAGCATAGAAGGAAAAAAGAGAGAAAACATTTTAAATCTCAGTAACCTGGTAGATATTATCAAGGAGTTTAATTTTGCCACTGTGTAATTTAAACCAAGGGGGAGGAGAGCAGAAAAAACATATTAAAAATTGTTCCGTATTTGAAGAATACTATAAACAAAGAAATGCAAGAATTTCAATGAAATCTAAGCAGGATATACTCCAGAAAATCAAAGACTAATTACATAGAAGACAAATAAAACAAAATAAAACCTTCTTCTGATAACCAAAAGTGAGAGAATCCATTTCTGGCAGACTAAACTATTAAAATATTAAAGGAAATTCTTCACACATATGTAAAACAATATACCATATGGAAGCATAAATCCATAAATAAATAAATAAATATAAAGATTTAGAAATGGTAAATACTAGGGATTTTTTTCTTTTTCTTTTTTTAAAAAAATAATTAACCATTTATAGTAGTAGTAATAATAATAATAATAATAATAATAATAATAATAATAATATACCATGGGTTTATAACACAAGTAAAAGCAATTATATGACAACTATAACACAAGGAACAGAGGGGGAGGGAAATAAACATTTTTACATTATATTTGTGAAGTGGTATAATATTCAATAAATTTAGGATAAAAATGTAAACCCTGTAACATCTTTAAAAAGGTCTGATGGCTAATAAACTAACAGCAGAGATAACATGTAATAAAAAAATATACCTAATCCAAAAGAAGACAGATAACATAAAAAAGAATAAAAAAAAAGATAATGAAAATGAAATAACAAGATAATAAATGAAAATCAACCATATTGATAATTATATTAGCTATATATTTTATCTAAGCATAACGTTTAAAAGCAGACATTATCAGACTGGGGCAAAATTATACTATCTGTAGTAACACCCAATTAGGTATGAATTCCCAGATGAATTAAAATTAATGCAAAAGCAAACATGAATCAGAAATAATAGAAAATAGCTATGTTAGTATCAGACCAAGTGTTCTCCAAAATAGGGAATGTTACTCATGATGAGGAAATTGTGGTATTGATTAAGTGGTTAAATCATCAGGAAGTCCTACCAAATTTTAAAGAATTTAATAGAGTTTCAAAATACATGATGCAAAAATTGAAATGAAAGCAGAAATAAATGAAAGCTAACATATTTAAATAAACCAAAGACCTTTTCATTAATTAATAAATGAAAACTAGAAAGAATCAAGAAAACTTCAACTGTTAATCAGCTTAAATTGGTATTTGCAGAACACTCAACCCAATTTGAACAGAATACACATTCTTGACAATTGCTAAAGAATAATCCCCAAGATAGACTATATGTTGGTCCATAAAACAGATCTCAAGTAATTTAAAAGGTTTAAAATCTTAGAGTCTGCTTTCTCACCCAAACAGAATTAAATTAAAATTTTAATATATAATAACTATATAAAACAGAATTGATTATATTTGAATTAATATAGTAAAAGTACAATACATGAAAATCTCCAAATATTTAGAAATTAAACAACATGTAAGTCTAAATTCAAAAAAAGATTTTCTATACTAAGTTCCTTGGTTAAAATCAGTAACAATTAGAACAGTCATGTCTATGCAGTGTAAAGGAGCATAAAATGGTTTCACCCACTCTGGAAAATGGTTTGACAGTTTCTTATGAAGTTACATGCACCTAGTATACAATGCAGTAATTCTACTCTTGGGTATTTACTCAAGAAAGTGAAAACATATGAGGTCTATCCAGAAAAAGTCCAACCATTGTTAATATAAAGAGAATGGTTTGTGTAACATCAATGAAATCTGGCAGCCAAGGAGAGTGGACTGGAATGCACATGTGTGAACAATGATGACTTCACTGTATTAGTCAGTGGGGGTGGTAGGTGCTGTTGAGTGAGTATGCGTACTGTGTGGCCATCGAATTCAAAACTGAACAAGTAGAGCAACAAATCTGCATCAAATTTAGCATTAAGTTTGAACATTCCTCTGCAGAATCTACTCAGATGATTCAGAAGGCTGCAGCTATGGGGGGTTGGTGACTGACAGCTTCATCATGACAATGCACCTGCTCGTGCATCACATTTTGTGCAGAGTTTTTTGATGAAACATCAAATCACCCAGGTGACTTGGCCCACCTACAGCCCAGATTTGGCATCGTGTGACTTCCAGCTTTTCCCAAAACTAAGCAACCTGTGAAAGGGAAGAGATTTCAGACCATCAGTGAGATTCAGGAAAATACGATGAGGCAGCTGGTGGCAATGGGGAGAACTGTGTGAGGTCCCAAGGTGCCTACTTTGAAGGGGACTGAGATGTCATTGTCCCATCTCATATCTTCTTAAAAAATGTCTCTATTTTTCATATTACATGGCTACATATCTTCTGGATAAACTTTATATGCCCACACAAGCACTTATACACAAGTACACAGGACAGCTTTATTAATAATAATTCCAAATTGTAAACAACACAAATGTCTATCAAAAAGTGTAAGAAGCTCTGGCTAGGTAGTTCAGTTGGTTAGAGCATCATCCTGGTACACCAAGTCTGCAGGTTGTACCCCTGATAGGGCACTTATAGAAATTAACTGATTAGTGTATTAAAAAGTATAACAACAAATAGATGTTTCTCTTTCTCTTTCTTCCCCACTTCCCCCTCTTTCTCTAAAATCAATAAAAAATAAAAATAATCTTTTAAAAGAGAAATGAATGAATAAACAAATTATGGTATGTCAATACAATGGAATACTATTCAGCAATAAAGGTAGGAATGAATTATAATATTTTATTATAAAAATATATAACATATAAAATAATAAATGATGTATTTATTATATGTATAAAATAATAAATAAATATCAAAAACATTATGCTGAGTAAAAGATACCAGAAACAGAAAAGTATATTGTGTGAAATCATACATGAAATTCTAGAAAAGGGAAATCTGATAAAATATTTGGAGTTGTGGGTCGTCAGGGATTGAGAATAAAGGGACATGACTTTTTTGGGTGATAGAAGTATTCTGTCTTTTTGTGGTGGTGGTTGCACTTGAGTGTATACAAGATCTGCGGATTTGTTGCTGTATTCAGTCATTTTGAATGCAATGGCCACACAGTACACATGCTCATTCAATGACATCTGCCGCCTCCACTGACTAGTACAGGGAAGTTGTTGTTACTCATGTATGTGCATATCCCCGTCCACTGTTTTTGGCTGCCAGGTTACACTGATGTCATGCAAACCATTTTTATTATATTAACAATGGTTGGACTTTTTCTGGACAGATATCATATATTTGTCAGAACTAATTACGTCTATACTTTATTTTTAACGATTTTTAAATTTTTTCAATTAAAGTTGATGGACAATATTATATTGGTTTCATGTGTACAGCCAGTGATTAAACATTTATGTAAGTTACAAAGCAATTACTTAAATAAATAATTATCCATCCATCATATCTCCATGACTATTCTGTAACTATCAATTTGTACTTCTTAATCCACTCACCTCCTTTTTTAATCCTCACCTGAGGTTATATTTATTGATTTTTAGAGCAAGAGGAAGAGAGAGAGAGAGAGAAAGAGAGAGAGAAAGAAATATCGATGTAATAGAAACATTGATTGGTTTTCTCATGTATGTGTCCCAACTGGGGATAGAGCCCACAACATTTTAGTGTATGGGATGATGCTCCAAACAACTGAGCTACCTGGCCAGGGCAATTCCCTTGCCTCTTTCACTCATTCCCTCAGCCACCCTCCCATCTGGCAACCATCAAAATGCTTTTTGTGTCTATGAATCTGCTACCTTGCTGTTTGTTTATTTTTATTTTTTAGATTCCACATATAAGTGAAATCATATGGCATTTGTCTTTCTCTCAATTACTTATTTCACTCAGCACACTATCCTCTAGGTGCATCCATGTTGTTGTAGATGGCAAGATTTTATTCTTTTTTTGTAGTGGCTAAATCATATTCCATTGTATATATGTACCCCTTCTTTATTCATTTATCTATTGATGGATACTAAGGTTGCTTCCATATGTTGTCTACTATAAATAATGTTGCAGTAAACATATGGATGTATATGTCTTTTTGATTTAATGTTTTTGGGTTTCTTTAAATAAATACCCAGAAGTGGAGTTTCTGGGTCCTTCAATGTTTCTTGTCAGAGCCTTTGTTTTAAACTCTATTTTGTCTAGTATAAGTATTGCTACTCTAGCTTTTTTGTTTGTTTCCATTTTTATGAAATATCTTTTCCCTTTTTTTATATTCAGTTTGTGTCTTCAATCTGAAGTCTCTTATAGAGAGCATATGTAAGGGTTTTGTTCAGTTATCCATTCAGATACAATATGTCTTTTGATTGGAGCACTTAATCTATATGTATTTAAAGTAACTATTGATATATATGTATTTATCACCATTTAATATTCATATTTTTAATCTTTTTCACTTTTCCTTAAATAAGACCCTTTAACATTTCTTCTAATACTTATTTGCTGGTGATAAATTCCTTTACCTGTTTCTTGTTTGGGGAGCTCTTTATTTCATCTTCAATTTTAAATGGTAAGCCTTGCTGGGTAAAGTAGTCTTGATAGTAGGTCCTTGCTTTTCATCGCTTTGAATATTTCAGGCCAATCCCTTTTTGCCTGAAATGTTTCTGTTGAGAGATCAGCTGACAGTCTTGTAGGAGTTTCCTTGTAGGTAACTAATTTATTTTCACTTTCTGCTTTTAGAAATCCTTTTCATCTTTAACTTTTGGCATTTTAATTATGATGTATCTGGTGTGGACTTCTTTGGATTCACCTTGTTTGGAGCTCTCTACACTTCCTGGACTTGTATCTCTATTTCCTTCATCAAGTTAGGGAAGTTTTCCATCATCAACTTTTCAAATAGGTTTTTATTCCCTGCTCTCTCTCTTCTCCTTCTGGGATCCTCATGATGCAAAAGTTGGTACATTTGAAGTTGTTACAGAGTCTCTTTACACCATCCTCATTTCTTTGGGATTTTTTTTCTTTTTGCTGTTCTGTTTGGGTGTTTCCCGCTATCTTATCTTCCAAATCTCTGATTTGATCCTCTGCTTCATCTACTCTACTATTGATTCTCTGTAATGTATTCTTCATTTCAGTTATTGTATTCTTCATTCTCACTGTTTCTTTTTCATTTTGTATTTCTGTTTTTATGTTTTCTATTTCTTTGTTGAAGTTCTCACTAAGTGAATCTACTCTTTTCCTAAGATTGAGCATCCATGTAACCAGTTTTCTAAACACTGCATCTGGTATATTGCTTGTCTCCATTTTGTTCAGTCCTTTCCCTAGAGTCTTGTTCTGTTCTTTTATTTGGGACATGTTTCTTTGTCTCCCCAGTTTGGCTGCCACCCTGTTTTTGTGTCTATGTATTAGGTAAAGCTGCTACATCTGCTGGTCTTGGTAGGGTGGCCTTACGTAGTAGGTGTGCTGTAAGACACAGTAACACAGCCTTCACAGTCACCTGAGCTGGGTACTCCAGGTTCACCCACCATATGGGCTGTCTACCCTCCTGTTATAGTTGAGCCTTTATTGCTGTTAGCACATCAATGGGAGGGATTTTCCACTAGGTAGATTGGCTGAGTGACTGACCATGATCACTGTGGAGGATCTGCTTTTAAGAGGTCAACCTCACTGAGCAGGACTGGCTTCAGCAAGGCACTGGTGCCTGCTGAGTGTGCCCCTTGAAGGTGTTATTCATGGAGGTAATTGGGTGGTGCTGCTTCAGGGTCAAAAGCTATTCACCAGGTTCACCAGGTTCGGGGCCTCCTGAGAGGCGCAGGCCAAAGTAAGCAGTCACCTGGGCCCTGCCCAGGGCCACCTGGCATGAGCTACAAAGCAATCTGCAGATGGTTGCTACTTGTGCTGGGTTTGCAGGTGCCTGGGTGGGGTCAAGCTGCAAACCATGTCCAACTGTCTCTAGTGCTAAGCTGGGGCCACTGAGCAAGGGATGTGGGGTGTGCTGACACCAGGTACTATTTGTTTTAAATTTTAGGAAACTCTGCAGCATCAGCCAAGACAAGCCTTTTGTATGAAAAAGCCACTGAAAACAGCTTGAGTAGGGCAGCAAGTTGGGTGGGGCAGAGCCTCAGGGAGTCACTAGGGCCAGATGAACTGTGTTAGCCAGGTTGATGGACACTCAGATTTGCCCTCTTCCTGCCTGCTCTGTTGGAGGAGGGCTCGACAAACGAACAATAGACTCTGCCAGTACTTCTGTTTGGCAGAAAGCTTCTCCAATCCTTACCCCCATGTCAGACAATTCAGTTCTTCCCCATATGTTCCTGTTGCCTCTGGAGGCGCTGTCCCAGCACTGGGGCTCAGAGCAGGCAAATTTGAGTACCTCTGTCCATGGGCCCTTTAAGAAGAACACCTGAAATTCCTAAAGCCCTCTGTCTCACTCAGCCACAATACTCACTGGTCTTTACAGCTGGAAGTTATGGGGGTTTCTCTTCCCAGCACTGGAGTCCTGGGCTTGGGGGCCTGGTGTGGGGCTGGAATCCCTTCCCCCTTAGGTGAACTTCTGTAGCTGAGATATCCATCCTGATTTGTAACAACCGCAGGTGCATTTGGAACTAGTTCTTTCTGCAAATTTGCCCCTCCTACTAGTCTCAACTTGGCATTTGGCTTCTTCTGAGTATTCTTAGTATAGGACTTCTGTTCAGCTGGATTTCAGGAGTGTCTGAATGATGGCTGTCCTGCAGGTTGGCTGCAGCTTTGAAGTGGTTGTGGGAGGATGCCTGCATTGCATCACCTGTTGCTGCCATCTGGACCAGAAACCTCAAACTCTGTACTTTAATGGCTAAATTTTATTGTATAAGGGAGGTTTATTCCTCAAAATATTTGATTACACAATACATATTTGATTTATGTATTTTTATATGATATTTTCATGTGTGACCCATAAAGAATAAGTTGGTGACCAAATATGTTGAGAAACTTTCAGTTTCAACAAATTAAAAATTGTAAGAATTCATAGAAGTTTTTAGTAGGCTATTTTTAATTTAAAATTTGTGAGATATTCTCATGTTTTTAGCATTTGCAAACTTTCAAATGGAACAGTTCCTGGAGCAGTTTTCTCTGTACCATGTTCAAAAGTAGCCCCCTATTTTAACTAGATATTCTGAAAACGGGGTATGTGAAATAATATTTTCATCATCCTGAAGTAATTTTACATTAGTGACAGGGAGACTTTTTGATATTGCTCAATAACTGAAAATAAATGATTAAGAAATGTTGTAGGAGCAAAAGAAACCATAAACAAAATGAGAAAACAACCCACTGAATGGGAGAACAATATTCACCAATGATACATCTGATAAGGGGTCAATATCGAGAATTTGTAAAGAACCCATAGAACTCAACACCAAAAAGAACCAAAACAAACAAACAAACAAACAAACAAACAAACAAACAGAAAAGCCCCCCCAACCCAATCAAACTAAAACATGGGCAAAGGGCCTGAATAAACACTTTTCCAGAGAAGACATGCAGATGGCCAGTAGACATATAAAAAGATACTCAATGTCCCGAACCATCACAGTAATGCAAGTTAAAATAACAATAAGATATCACTTCATACCTGTCAGAATGGCCATCATCAACAAAACAACAAACGACAAGTGCTGGTGAAGATGTGGAGAAAAGAGAACCCTTGTTCACTGTTGTTGGGAATGTAGACCGTGCAGCCACTATGGAAAGCAGTATGGAGTTACCTCAAAAATTAAAAACAACTGCTTTATGACCCAGCAATTTCATTTCTGGGTATATATCTGAAGAAATTAAAAAAGCTAATTTGAAAAAAATATATGCACCCTGTGTTCATTGTAGCATTATTTGCAATAGCCAAGCTATGGAAGCATCCCAACTGCCCATCAATAGAAGAGTGGATAAAAAAGTGGTGGTACAGGTAGATATATATTGGAATATTACTCAGCCTTAAAAAATATTACCATTTGCAACAGCATAGATGGTTCTATGGAGTATTATGCTTAGTGAAATAAGTCAGCCAGAGAAAGACAAAGCCCATATGATTTCACTTGTGCGTGGAATCTAAAGAAAAATATAAATGAACCAACAAAATAAAAACAGACTCCTACAGTGAACAGACTGATGGTTGCCAGGAAGGAGAAACTGAGTGATAAAGGTGAAGGGATTGAGAAGTACAGATTGGTAGCTACAAAATACTCATGGGATATAAAGTACAGCATAGAAGATATAGTCAATAAAATATAATAACTGTGTGTGGTGGTGTCAGTTCTGGAAGGATCATGGGGAACACTTTGTAAAATATGGTTGTCTAACCACTATGTTGTACACCTGAAACTAAAAGAAAATAGTATTAAATGTAAACTGTAATTGAAAAAAATTTTAAAAGAGGAATGAGAAAATAATTTGTAAGTGAATGGATAAATATACTTTGGTACATCCAGACAATGCAATGTTATTTGGTGCTAAAAATTTAATGAATTACCAAGCCATGAAAAGATGTGGAGGAAACTTAAATGCATATTGCTAAGTGAAAGTAGCCAATCTGACAAGGCTATGTACATATGATACCAACTATACCACATTCCGGAAAAGTTAAAGCTATTGATACAGTAAAAAGATCAGGGATTGCCAGGAGCTGGAGAGGGGAAAGGAATGAATAACTGCAACACAGTAAATTCTTTTAAGGCAGTTAAAATACCCTGTATAATAATGTAATGAAGGTATACACCTCATTATACATTTGTCCAAACCCATAGAATGTGCAACAAGGAATTCCAGGGTCAACTATGGACTCTGGCTGATCATAATATGTAAATGTAGGTTGTACTAAATGTACCGCTCTGGTGGAAGATGTTGATAATGGGGAGGCTAAGCATGTGTGGGGAAAAGGGTATATGGGAAATTTCTGCACCTTCCTCTTAATTTTGCTAAAACTGCTTAATAAAAATAAATTCAGAAAAAAAGAAAAAAAGTAAGCATTTTGAAAAATAAGTATTCAAATGGGTTCACCCAAAAATAAATCATCCATGGTAGAATAACTTTCTTCTTTGGTGGATTAGGTATATATAATATGTAGGAGATTGTTCTGCCTGGCATGGGCCCAGCTCCCACTTGGAGATGCACAGGACCCATGCCCACAGATAGGTTCTCCCGTGGGGGATCAGGCCTGCTATGTATGTACCTAGGCCACTTTGAGTCTTGCTTTTTGCTAAAAACTCCCTCACCTGGATTTGTGGTAAGCATTTACTGCAAAGTAACTTCCTAAACACCATGCTAAACCTTCCTAGAACCAGTGTAACTGGTTCAACCACTTTTGCCCTTTTCATTTGCAAATATCCTTCTTCTGTGACTTGATAGCACCTTTGGCTCCTTTGTTTTCTGTAAAAGGTAACCCCCTAAAGCAACCTGTGCATTGTAAATGAGGACCATCACGTAATGTGCCGAGAAACCCAATAAAGGCCAGTCAGGGCAAGGGCTGCAGCTTTTGCTCCTCTCGAGAGAAAAGCCTTGCTGTCCCTTTTCCTCCACAGGACTCAGTAATCCGTGTGAATGTCTCGTTTCATCCATAATGATGTGGACACTGTGGGCTGGTGTCCACATCAATAATATATACAGTAGTTCTCTAATAATGTTCTTTCATTCAATGTCATATTATTATAATGATGAGATGCAGTGAGACCTTACCTCTTGTTTATAGCAGTCTAGGGTAAAATTGGTTTTTGTTACATGTAGTTTTGCTTAAAGATGCAGAACATATCGAGGACATTAATGATGGCTTTCTGTACTTGGATTTCAACATGATGTCAGAGTGTCCGATGACATCTTTCTGAATAGGCGGAACAGTATGAGGATGGTTTGGTATAATTGTTACGGAAAAGCAAGCTCTTACACGGTATGGGGTGACGGAGTAAGCCTTTATTACACGCGTGGGCCCAGAGGAGACAGCTTCCAAATTCTGGGCACTGAGGAGGGGTCAGGTGGGCGGTTAAATACTTTGCAACAAAGTGGGGAGGGGAGAGATCTCGTGATACAAGCAGGAGATACATAA
>PVKM010012392.1:0-31757 GCA_004027735.1 Carollia perspicillata | reverse complement strand
CCCCCCCCCCCCCCCCCCCCCCCCCCCCCCCCCCCGACGGCCCCGTCGGCCTCGTTCCCAACCCGACCTTCGCTCGCGGGCCAGGGACCTTGGACGAGGAGAACCTAGAAGCCGGAGACACTAGCCTACTACTCTCCGGCCTCAGTCCTGGCAGGCGAGTACAGCCAAGGAGTTTGGGTGAACCCACTTACCCTTCTGGTGCTGCGAAGCCCCGCGGAAGGCGCCGACCTGGGAAGTCCCAACTTCTTCCCTGCCCCACAATGCTCCCACACCACGAGTCCCCGCAACGCCCGGCTCCGAGACAAGTCGCAGCAACCGCTCACCCACCTTGGGATTCGGGCGCCACCACAGTTGCCTGGCTGCTCGGCTTCCCGACCCGACCCGCCTCCAGGTCCCTCCCTCTGCGGCCTTCCGGCCTTTGGCCAACGCCCTCCACCCTCATCCACCCCGGTTGGCGGTGATGCATCACATGACAAGGGCCGAGGTGGGCAGAAGGCTCCCAGGAGCCTAGGGAGCCGCCCCCAGGGGCGGGGCTCTTCAGCCAGGTGGCTGCTGGGAAACTCTCCTTGATGGGTCCGAAGCAAGAGGGCCACCGGGAGTTGTAGTTTTAAATATGGTGCTAGGAATGGGCAAGGCCAAGATGATAGGGGCCACCCATGGAGTAGGTGCCACACAGAGACTTCTGGGAAACGTAGTCCCAGGACTCTTCCGTGTCTCACTGTTTTTCTTCAAAAGGGTAAACCCAGAGGGAAAACTTCCATAGATAAAACTTGAGCGGATGTCTCTACATTTAGCTGTTACTGGTACATAAGGTTGGTTAAGTGAAGTGGAGATACTATAAGGAAAAAACTTTCACTGTTTCTAGTGCAGAATATGCAATTCACAAACCCAGCTCGCAGCTGAGACTGCCTTCTCCTTTGCAAGAACTCTCGAGACTTAGTGAAAGGAAATATTTCAGGACAAAATTACCTCTACTTTTTGAGGTTTGGAGCAAGCAAACATTAATACAGTGAAAAGAAAGCGAAAGGAAAAACAAAAAAAAGACAACTTTCTGATGAGAATTCAGTATGTAATAATAATTTTAAGAAACATACTCAGGCCCTGGCTGGTGTGACTCAGTGGATTGAGTGCCCGCCAACAAAAGAACTGGTCGCTATACCAGTCAGGGCACATGCCTGGATTAAGCCGGGTCCCCAGTAGGGGGCATGTGAGAGGCAACCACACATTGATGCTTTTCTCCTCTTTCTCCCCGCCTGCCCCTCTGTCTAAAAATAAAAATAAATATAATCTTTTAAAAAAATATGGGTACATAAAAGAATATGAAGAATATGTGCAATGTTCTTTGTGATGCATAGCAATTATATGTAAGCATTCAGGTAAATGATGGTCAATAACATTACTTTGACATGACCTTTTCCCTCATATTTTTTAGTACTCTGGCATCTAAAAGTATACATTTTACTTACCAGTATATATGTGAGTGTGTGTATAATCGTCTATCATGGGTTTATTTCTGGGCTCTCCATTCTGTTTCATTGATCTATATGTATCTGTTCTTATGCCAGGACCAGACTGTTGATTACAGTAGCCTTGTCAATTAATATTCGACAAAAAGGGGCAGGAGCAAAAATAGAGTAAAAATTGCTGTTCAACAAATGGTGTTGGGAGATCTGGACAGCTAAATGCAAAAAAAATGAAACTCAGTCACCAACTTACAGCACACACAAAAATTAACTCAAGATGGATAAAACACTTAAATATAAGTCTCAATACCATAAAGGTCCTAGAGGAGAACATAGGCAGGAAAATCTGAGATATTCCACACAGCAAAATTTTCAAAATGTCCCCTAGAGCAAGGGACATAAAAGAAAGAATAAACAAATGGGACTTCATCACAATAAAAAGACTGCATAGCTAAAGAAAACATCAACAATATGAAAAGGGAACCAACTGTATGGGAAAATATATTTGCAAATGATATCTCAGGCAAGGGTTTGATCTCCAAAATATATGAAGAACTCACACAACTCCACACCAGGAAAACGAAAAAGGGGCAAAGGGAGTGGTGGTGGGGGAAATGGAGACAACTATACTTGAACGACAATAAAAAATGTGAAAAAAGGAGGGGCAAAGAACCTGAACAGACACTTCTCCAAGGAGGACATACAGAATGCTCAGAGACATCTAAAAGGATGCTCAGCATCACTAGCTATCAGAGAGAAGCAAATTAAAACCACAATGCGATACCACTTCACACCAATCAGAATAGCCATCATAAACAAATCAACAAACAACATGTGCTAGCAAGGCTGTGGAGGAAAGAGAACTGCAGCACATTGTTGGTGGGAAAGCAGACTGGTACGCCACTGTGTAAATCTGTATGGAGTTTCCTCAAAAAACTAAAAATGGAATTGCCTTTTAACCCAGCAATTCCATTGCTGGAATTAATACCCTAAGAATCCTGAAACACTAATCCAAAAGAACCTATGCACCCCAATGTTCATAGCAGCACAATTTGCAATAGCCAATTGCTGGAAGCAACCTAAGTGCCCATCAGTAAGTGAGTGGTTCAAAAAACTGTGGTATATTTACACAATGGAATAATACGCAGCAGAAAGAAAGAAGAAGCTCCTACCCTTTGTGGCAGCATGGACGGAACTCGAGATACAAGCCAGGTAGTAAAAGACAAATATCATATGATCTCACCTATAAGTGGAACCTAATCAACAAGACAAACAAGCAAGCAAAATATAACCAGAGACATTGAAATAAAGAACAAACTGACAGTGACCATGTGGAAGGGGATAGGGGAATAACGGGGAAAGAAAGGGAAGGATCGTCAAGGAACGTGTATAAAGGACCCGTGGACAAAGCCAAAGGGGGGTTAGTATTGAAGGTGGGGGTGGGTGGGGGGGAAAAAGTGGTGGCAAGAAAATGGAGACAACTGTACTTGAATAAGAATTAAAAAAAGAAAACAAATAACCCCCATATCATTATACATGCACATACACATGTATTAACCCTGTTGAAGAGTCCAGACTTCTTAGATCAGTAATAAGCCCTTCATATTCCAATCCCACGTACTCTTCAATGGCTTCTGCCAGTGCATCTCTTCTCTCCCTTTACCCCAGGTTCTGGCCTAGGCACAGGGAGCTTCTTACCATTCTCGGGAAGCACCAAGTTCCTTCCTCCCTCCAGCACTTTACACTTACTCCTTTCCCCTGAATTGGTCAAATTCCTCAAAAGGCAGCAGAATAGCGCTTGCTCCTGGGCCAGGTAGAATTAGAAGCTCTCCCTAGAGCTCTTCTCAATGTCATCATTTGCTTACTTGTTTGCCCTGCCATCTCCCCTCCCTAGACAGTGAACTTCTTTAATCGCATTCGTTTTTGTACTGGACTTGAAAGTGTGCTCAGAGAATGCTTATTGATTGCCTGAATTTATGCCAGAGAGGCTCCCTGGTGTGCTACGGAATAACTGGGTTCCCAAATATCTGAGTCTTGGAGCAAAGGGAGAGAGGAAAATGGGTGGATGGAGGGAAGGCAGAAGCTGTGTGGGAGACTTTACATAAAGTAGGCACCATTGTTCAAGGATGAGGCTAAAGACCCTTGCTCCATGGGGGAAAGCAGGGACATTCCTCATCCCAAGGCCGTAGGCATTGGGGAAGATTTCTCCAGCACCTCCGACCTGGGTCAAGCTCCAGCTCCAGAAGGAGACAACCTAAGCCAAAAGGGCCAGTAGAAAAGGCCAATCTCTGGTCTGTGAAATAGACACAGTGACTCCTGCTCTGCCTGCCTCAGAGAGTATGCGTAGAGATCAAGTACAGAAGAAAGATAAAAAGCACTTTGAAAACTGTAAAGGCTGAGCACCACGGAAGAGTTTGCAACTTGCCCTTAGCCAGGTGGCCATGTTCTTGACCAAGTCCTATCCTTCGTCAGGCTGTGTGTTGGGGGTTCTTCAGCCTTCCCTGCATAAGACACAAACACATGCACACGTGCACAAACACCCCAAATGTAGGGGGACTAGGGAGAGTTAGCTGGCCTGCCAGCCAGGGGCTCCTAGACATTAGGGAGGAAGAGCAATAGATAAGACATAAGTCTGCTTCTTTGACAACGTTTCTGGATGGGACATCCTTCACCTACTCCCCTAGAGTCCCCCTGCTTTTGCTAAGGCACAGGTAGAAGGTGACTTCTATCTTCTAGTGCTCCATCTGTTTCTCCCAAATTGGGGAAAATGGAGCAGGTAGGACTAGGAGGGATCTATACCTTTCGCCTGGCCAGGTGTACCTATTACCCCACCCCCAGCCTCCTGGGTGAGAAGCAGGACCAAGAAAGGAAATGGCCTGTTTCCTGCTTCTCTCCCTTAGCACATTTACCACATGGGTCCAGGTGCTGGTGCTTTTAGCTCTCAGTCCTCACACCTGCCAGGCTGGAGGCTGCCACCACTTAGTTCTACCAGATTCTCTATACTGGGCCTGGGATGGAGGAAGGTGGAGGACCATGAAGGGCCTCCTGACACAGGAAGGAGAAAGCTGAAGAAAGAGGTGGTCAGAAATAAAAACTTTAAATGTAGCTGGGGCACTGTGCTCTAGCAGAAAGCACTTGGAATCCTGGAAATCCAGGAAACCTGGATTCCAGTACCAGCAATTCTATAGACAAACTGTTGGCCTTGGGAAAGTTACTTCACCTCTCTGATCATTAGCTGCTTTCTCTGAAAAAAAAAAAAAAAAAAAGGGAGTCAAATATCACCTCCCAGGGTTGCTGTGTCCTAGCAGAGAGAGGGCAGAGGTGAGTGTAGCATATAGTTTAAAGGTGGGAGAGATATCTTCACTTAAGTTTCCTGAGGCTGTCTACAATTGTCAATCTGTTTTGATTTGGTTGGTAGGTTCATTGTTTTTTTTTTAGGGTGTACTAATATAGTTCATTTTTTTAAATTTTATTTTTCAATTACAGAATATATTTAATATTGTTTATATTAGTTGCAGATTTACAGCATAATGGCTAGATAGTTAGATGCACTACAAAAGTGGTCTCCCCAATATTTCAACTACCCATCTAGCACCGTACCTAGTTATTACAAAATTATTGACTATATTCCTTATGTTATACTCTACATCCCTGGAACTGTTTTGTGACTACAAGTTCATAGTTCCACTCCTTTCACCTTTTCACCTGCCCTCCTCCCTTCTGGCAACCATTATTCTGTTCTCTGTCTCTATGAGTGTGTTTCTATTTTATTGTTTTTAATGTTTTATTTTTAATTACAGATTACAGTTAACATTATTTTTATTAGTTCATGTGTACAGCCAAGTTGTTAGACAAGCATATACTTTATGAAGTGTTCCACCAGATATTTCTATTACCCACCTGGCACCATACACAGTTCTTACAACAAAACTGACTGTATTTCCTCTACTGTACTTTATATTCCCAAGACTATTTTGTAACTAACAACCTATATTTCTCAATCCCTTCACCTTTTTCAACCAGTCCCCTAACCCCCTCCCATCTGATAATCATAATTCTGTTCTCTGTATCTATAAGTCTGTTCCTCTTTTGTTTGTTTATTTTGTTCTTTAGGTTCCACATACAAGTGAAATCATATGGTATTTGTCTTTCTGTATCTAACTTATTTAATTTAGCATACAACTCTCTAGGTCCATACATGCTGTCGTAAATGTTACGATTTCATTCTTCTTTATGACCAAGTAATATTCCATCACATATATGTACCACTGCTTTTTAAAAAAAATTTTATTTATTTATTTTAGAGAGATGGGGAAGGGAGGGAGAAAGCGAGGGAGTGAAATATCAGTGTATGGTTGCCTCTAGCACATCCCACACTGGGGATATGGCCTGCACCCAGGTATGTGCCCTGACTGGAATCAAATCGGTGATGCCTTGGTTCACAGGCCTGTGCTCAATCCACTGAGCCACACCAGCCAGGGCCATGTACCACTACTTTGTTTTTATGCATTCATCCGTTGATGGACATTTGGGTTGCATCCTATCTTGACTATTGTAAATAATGCTGCAATGTACATAAGAGTGTGTATATTCTTTCAAATTAGTATTTTGGGTTTCTTTGAATATATACCCAGAAGTGGAATTGCTAGATCATAAGTCAGTTTCCATTTTTAATTTTCTGAGGAACCTCCATACTGTTTTCCACAGTGGCTGCACCAATCTGCATGCCCACCAACAGGGCACTAGGGTTCCCTTTTCTCCACACCCTCACCAATACTTCTTGTTTGTTGATTTATTGATGATAACCATTCTGGTTTTAATTTGCATTTTTTGGATGATGTGATGTTGGGCATCTTTTGATATGTCTATTGGCCATCAGTATGTCCAAACCAAAGAGGTTTGGCAAGTATCTATATAGACTGTTTTCTCATTTTTTAAATTGGATCATTTTTTTCCCCCGGAGTTGAGCTGTATGAGTTTTTTATACATTTTAGATATTAACCCCTTATGAAATGTATCACTGGAGAATGTGTTCCCCCTTTCAGTAGGTTGCCTTTTTGTTTTGTTAATGGTCTCTTTTGCTGTGCAAAACTGTAGTTTTATGTAGTCCCATTTGTTTATTTTTCTTTTGTTTCCCTTGCCTGAGGATGTAAATCAAAAAAGTTTGCTAAGAAAAATGTCAGAGAGTTTACTGCCCACATTTTCTTCTGTTAATTTTATGGTTTCGAGTCTTATATTTAAGTCTTTAATCCATTTTGAGTTTATTCTTGTATACATTGTAAGAAGGTGGTCTAATTTGTGTTTTTTTTGCATGTATCTGTCCCTGCAAACTGGTTTCCAAACACCGTTTATTGAAGAGATTGTCTTAACCCCATTGTACATTCTTGCCTCCTTTGTCAAATACAAATTTACATTATAGGCATGGATTTATTTCTGGCCTCTCTATTCTGTTCCATTGATCTCTATGTGTGTTTCTATGCCAGTACTATGCTGTTTGATTATGGTAGCCTTGTAGTATAGTTTGATATCAGGTAGCATGATTCCTCCAAATTTGTTCTATTTTCCCCCTCCAATTGCTGTGGGTATTTGGGATCTTTTGTGGTTCTACATAATTTTTTAAATTATTTGTTCTAGTTCTGTAGAAAATATTACTGGTATTTTGATAGAAGTTGTGTTCAATCTATAGATATATTTGGGTAGTATGGACATTGTAATAATATTAATTTTTCCTATCTATGAGCATTCTATATGCTTCCATCTATTTGTGTATTTTTTTCACTGTTTAATTTGAATTTATTGGAGTCACATTGGTTAATAAAATTATATAGGTTTCAGATGCACAATTCTATAACACATCATCTGTATATTGTATTGTGTTCACCACCCCAAGTCAAGTCTCTTTCTATCACAATTTATTCCTCCTATACCCTCTTCTACCTTCCCCACCCCCTCTCCCTCCCTACCCCCTTTCCCTGTGGTAATCACCATACTGTTGTCTGTGTCTCTGAGGGGTTTTTTTTTGGGGGGGGGCTTAATCCCTTCATCATTTTTACCCAGCCCCCACACCCCTCTGCCCTCTGACAGCTGTCTGTCTCTTTTCCATCTATAAGTCTGTTTCTATTTTGTTTGTTATTTTATTTTGTTCATTAGATTCCACATATGCATGAAATCATGTGGTACTTGTCTTTCTTTGACCGGCTTATTTCACTTAGCATAGTGTTCTCCAGGCCCATCCATGTGGTAAGATTTCCATCTTTTTTTTTTAGGTTTTCTTTATTATACAACTTCTTTTTTTATTGTTTTTCAAGTACAGTTATCTCCATTTTCCCCCTTCCACTCCCCTCCACCCCACCCATCCCCACCTCCCACCCTCCATCCTCTTTTGGCTTTGTCCATGTATCCTTTATACATGTATTTTGAGGACCCTTCTCCTATTTTCCCCATTATCCCTCTCTCCTCTCCTCTGGTTACTTTCAGTCTGTTCTTTATTTCAATGTCTCTGTTTATTTTTGCTTGCTTATTTGTTTTGTTGATTAGGTTCCACTTATAGGTGAGATCATATGGTACTTGTCTTTCACTGCCTGGCTTATTTCACTTAGCATAATGCTCTCCAGTTCCATCCATGATGTTTGCAAAGGGTAGGGGCTCCTTCTTTCTTTCTGCTGTGTACTAGTCCATTGTGTAAATGTACCATAGTTTTTTGATCCATTCATTTACAGATGGTCACTTATATGACCAAGTATCATTCCATTGTGTAAATGTATCACAGCATTTTTATCCACTTGAATTACCTCAAAAAATTCAAAATGGATCTGCCTCATGATCCAGAAATTCCACTTCTTGGAATATATCCAAAGAAAACTTAAACACAATCTGAGAGAATATATGTATCCCTATGTTCATTGCTGCATTATTTACAATAGCCAAGTTTTGGAAGCGGCTCCAGCTTCCATTTATTTGTATCTTCTTCAATTTCTTTCTTCATTGTCTTATAATTTTTTGAATATGGGCCTTTTACCTTCCTTGGTTAAATTTATTCCTAGGCATTTTTTGATGCAATTGTAAATGGGATTGTTTACTTAGTTTCCTTTTCTGATGGTTCATTCATTACTGGTGTATAAACATGCAACCAATTTCTGAATATTTATTTTGTATCTTGTTACTTTCTGAATTCATTTGTATGTCCTAGTAGTTTTTTGATGGAATCTTTAGGGTTCTCTATATACAGTATCATGTCATCTTCAAATAATGAAAGTTTTACTTTTTTCTTTCCAGCTTGTATGCCTTTTATTTCTTTTCCTTGTCTGATTGCTGTGGCTAGAAATTCCAGTACTATGTTGAATAAGAATGGTGAAAGTGGATATCCCTGTCTTATTCCTGATCTTAAGGGAAACACTTGGTTTTTCCCTGTTGAGTATAATATTAGCTGTAGGTTTGTCATATATGGCCTTTGTTATGTTGAGTCATGTTCCCTCTATTTCCACTTTGCTGAGAGATTTTTTTTTTAATCACAAATGGGTGCTGGGTATTGTCAAATGCTTTTCTACATCTATTGATATGATCATATGATTTTTATTTTATTTTGTTTATGTGGTATATCACATTAATTGATTTGCAGAGTTTGGTTGGTTGTTTTTAAGAGGCTCAGGACCTTGAAAGGGTGTTGCGAAGTTTGCCCTACACATAACAAGGGTGTGCTACAAGGCAAGAGCTTGAGTGAGGTTAGGGAAAAACCCCTTCCAAGAAATGATGGTGGCCCTGACCCTCCGGGGGTGGGGTGAGATGAGGGAGTGCTTACCTGAAAGGAGGAGTCTGGGTAGCTGAGTCTAGATTGACAGAACATGACTGACAGAACATGACCCTTGTAGACTCCAGAGACCAGAAGTTTCTCTCCCCTTCTCCTGGGAATTGCCAGTGACCTGTGGATACACAACATGATGGGGTTCCAGAACACCATGCGAAGCAACCTGGACTCTGTTCTCATGCATACAAGAGTGCTTATTGATTTTTGCTGGTGATTCCTTTCCACTTTCTCATAGAATTCAGTAAATCAGTGTTGACTTGGACCCTCCTTGGTGAGGCCCTACTGGTCAGCGAGATCTATTTTCCCAGGTGCTGGTTGGAAGTTTGAGCCAAGTAATGGGACATAAAAATATTCACAGGCAGAGAGAAACCCAGGGTTTTTTTTGTCCCAGGGCCTCTTGGACACATGGGTCAGACATGCAGAGATTAGTGTTATGACATCAATGTATTTCTAAAGGGCAGCCCTGTTTGTCTTCCTCACTGCTAGGCAACTAAAGAATGTTTAGGGATAGTTTTGAAGTTTATCCACAAGCAGCATGATAAAAAAATTGCCCTACACCCCAGTCAGATCACAAATTAAACCCAAATCACTCAGAAGAAAGGCCAACTCACAATATACCCACCCTCTGCCCCCAATTATAAGTTTTGTTTTTATAAACCTCAGTTTCTTGCACTAAAACATTTTTGAAGAAGTAAGCCCCATGAGGAACTGTTTCATGATGCATTCAAGTGTATTTCCTTCAAAATAGATTTTTTAAAAAGAGATTTATCTTTTTTATTTGAAATGGGTGGCCTGATTCATGTTGATATGAAGAACATGCTACTTTTCAAACACTGAAACATTTGGAAACCCAAGATTAAAATTAAAAGAGAATACCATGAGAAAGAAAGAAATGAAAGAGGAAAAACCTGAATGGCAGCAAATATTTGCTGAACCTGAGTGAAATTTTGTTATTTAAGACTATTCAGTCAAAAAGAAAGAAATACTTAAGAAAATTTTTAACCAAGGAGGTTAAAGACTTGTACACTGAAGATGACAAAACCTGGTTGAAAAAGATTAAAGACATAAATAAATAAAAACATTCTGGGTTCATGAATTCAAAGATTTAATATTGTTGAGATAGTAATACTACCTAAAGTGTTCTACAGATTTGATGCCATTTCTATCCAAATTCCAATGGCATTTTTTCAGAAATAGAAAAATCCATTCTAAAACTCATATGAAACTTCAAGGGACCCAAAATAGCCCAAATGGTCTTGAAAAAGTAGGACAAAGTTGAAGGTCTTATACCTACTGGTTTGTAAATATACTGCAAAGCTACAGTAATCAAAACAGTGTGGTACTGCCATAAAGAGACACATGTAGCTCAAGGAATAGAATACAAAGTCCAGAAATAAACCCTTACATATAGGGTCAAATGATTTTTGACAAAGGTGCCAAGGCCATTCAATAGGGAAAGGACAATCTTTTCAACAAGTGGTGCTGGGAAAATTGGATAATCATATGCAAAAGAATGAAATTGGATCGGTATGTTGCACCATATGTAAAAATTCAAAATGAATCCTAGCCCTAAATGTAAGAGCTAAAATTATAAAACTCTTAGAATAAAACAGGGTAAAGTTTTCATGACACTGAATTTAGCAATGATTTCTTGGACATGGCACCAAAAATACAGGCAACAAAAATAAAAATAGATCAATTAGACTACATTAAAATTAAAAACCTTTGTACATCAAAGGATATAACACAGTGGAAAGACAACCTATGGGATGGAAGAAATATTTGCAAATCACATATCTAATGAAGTATTAATATCCAGAATATATTAAAAAGTTCCTATAATTCAACAACAAAAAATCAAATAACCCAATTAAAAATTAGACAAAATGCTGGAAATTGCTTCAAAGAAGATATACAAATGATCAATAAGCACATAAAAAAGATGCTCAACATATCAATCATTAGGGAAATGCAAACCAAATCCATAATAAGATACTATCTCACACTTATTAGGATGTCTACTATACAAATAAAAGGAAACAACAAAAAAAGGAAACGAAAAAATTTAGAAAATAACCAGCGTTGGCAAGGGTGTGAAAAATTGGAACTCTCATGCACTGTTGTTGGGGATGTAAAGTAGTGCAGCTGCTATGGAAGACAGTATGGTGTCTCCTCAAAAAATTAAACAGAGAATTACCATTTTTTTCTGTGTATAATGCACACCAACGTTTTTGTGCGCCTTGTACATGGGTACATTATGCCCATGGTATGTAATCATTATACCCATGTATAATGAACATCCTTATTTTTCCCTCAAAAAGTTGGGCAAAAAAGTATGCATTATATATGGCAAAATATGGTATTATATGATCCAGTAATTGCACTTCTGGATATATACCAAAAGAATTGAAGGCAGGGTTACAAAGAGATATTTTGGACACCCATGTTCACAACAACATTATTCTCAGTAGCAAAAGGGTGGAAGCAACTCAAGTGCCCATCAATTGATGAGTAAACAAGGAAATAAATGATCCATTCATAGTATGGAATATTATTCAAACTTAAAAAGAAAAGAAATTCTGACACATGCTACAACATGGACGAACCTTGAGGACATTACACTTAGTGAAATAATCCAGTCACAAAGGACAAATACTGTATGATTCCATTTATATGAGGTACCTAGAGTAGTCAAATTCCTAGAGACAGATAGTGGAATGGTGATACCAATGGCTCAGGGGAGGGGAATAAGGAGTTAGTGCTTAATAGGGACAGAGTTTCAGTTTTGCAAGATGAAAAGAGTTCTGGAGATTGATTGCAGACGAGGTGAATGTACTTAACACTACTGAACTATACATTTAAAAATGGTTAAGATGGCCCTGGCTGGTGTAGCTCAGTGGATTGAGCACAGGCCTGAGAACAAAAGAGTCACTGGTTCCGTTCCCAGTCAGGGCACATGCCTAGGTTCCGGGCCAGGTGCCCAGTAGGGAGGTGTGTGAGAGGCAACCACGCATTGATGTTTCTCTCCCTTTCTTTCTCCCTCCCTTCCCCTCTCTCCAAAAATAAATCAATAAAATCTTTTTTAAATGGTTAAGATGATAAATTTGATGTTATGTGTATTTTATTGAAATAAAAAAAAAGATTAATTAAGCCTCCACAGTAGCCTGATCTCAGAGCACCAAGAACCCAGCCTCCTTGACAACATCCTCAGTGGTTCATCTAAGATGTGATTGCACCCTGCAAGGGGTGCTGTGTCCTGCTTCAGATACAAAGCTTCCCACAGGAGGCCAGAATTAACCAAAAGCCCCAATCTCAGGTGCTAGAAGATAGAGGGAAGCAAGAGCACGGGTCCTTTCCAAAAGAAATACTACCACTTATTCTTAGTGTCACTGCCCAAAACTCCTGAGAGTTGTGAAGGAGAATTCTTTTCCAAAATGCTTCCTAACACTGGGGAGAAGGCTGGGGTGTGCTGTGGAGCAGGGTAGAACAGAATGTGTCTTAGAAACCACCTCCTAAGAATCACAGCCATCATGGATGGGTAGCTGAGGGAGTTCTTTGGAAAATGGCTCAGAGATAGTCTGAGGTAGGCCCTCCAGATTTCTAATTGTAGCCTCTAGGGATCACTGAAAAGAGGTAATAGACTAATGGTGGGGCATGTGCAGTCCCAAAAAGAAGCCCGTTAACCTTAGTGGGCACCTCCAGGAGTAGCTATTTATGAGCAGAATGGAGCCTCAGCCACCTCAGTTCTATTGCTGC
Source organism: Carollia perspicillata (assembly GCA_004027735.1). NCBI lineage: Eukaryota > Metazoa > Chordata > Mammalia > Chiroptera > Phyllostomidae > Carollia > Carollia perspicillata. The sequence goes on along the minus strand of PVKM010012392.1, from coordinate 18,734 downwards.
TCCTGCTGGGCCGCTAGGGAGTAAATACATGGTGTTTCTAGAGGCAGTGTTTCTAATGACAGCTATCCCTCACACCATGGGTTTTATGGGAAGAAAGCTGAAGTTCTGGGGAATGAGAGCATTGGCAACTTTTCAGACTGCTAATAAAGCACCAGGCAAGCCCAGGTTTCAGTGCTACACATGGAAACCTGCTTAGGCTAAGTTCCCTTTCCCAAATCCTTGACCCTCATCTTCCTGGCCTCTGCCCCCAACACAGAACATTTCATGTGCTCTCTCTCTCTTTTAACAGCTTTACTGAGGTATAAGTTATACAGAATAAAATTCACCCATGTAAAGTATACAATTCAATGGTTTTTAGTATATTCACAGAGCTGTAAAACTACCACCACTGTCTAAGTCCAGAACATTTCATCATCATTCCAGAAAACCTACTTCTTCCTCCCAACTATCCCCTGTCAACCACCAATCTACTTTCTTTCTCTATATATTTGCATATTTTGAACATTTCACATAAACAAAATCATAATATATTTGGTCTTTTGTGTCTGACTTCTTTCACCTTGTATAATGTTTTCAAAGACCATCCATCCACGTTGTAACATATGTCAGTACTTCGTTGTTTTTTATGGTGGAATAATATCCTATTATATGTATATATCTACCACGTTTTGTTTATCCATTCATCTGTGTGTGAACATTTGGGGGTTTCTCACCATTTGGTTCTTATGAATAATGAATGCTGTTATGTGCACTTGTGTACAATTTTTTGCATGGATGTATGTTTTCATTTCTCTTATATATGTAGGATTGGAATTACTGGGCCCTATGATAACTCCATGCTTAACATTTGAAAGAACTGCCAGACTGTTTCCCAAAGTGGCTGTACCATTTTACATTTCCACAAGCAATGTACCAGTGTTCCAATGTGTCCACATCCTCATCAACACCTACCACTGTCCATCTTTCTAAAAAAGATTTTACTTATTTACTTTTAGAGAGAGGGGAGGGGAGGGAGGAAGAGAAGGAGAGAAATATCTATGTGACAGAGAAACATCGATCATTTGCCTGTCATACGTGCCTCAATGGGGGACCAAACCCACAACCCAGGCATGTGCCCTGACTGGGAATCAAACTGGTGACCCTTCACTTTGTGGGATGATGCCCAACCAACTGAACCACATAGGTCAGGACTGTCCATCTTTTTTTCATTTTATCTACCCCAGTAGGTGTGAAATGATACCTCAAAAGGATTTGGTTTGCATTTCCTGATGAGTAATGATGTTTACCATATTTTCACTTGCTCAATGGCCATTTTCATATAATTTATGAAGAAATGTCTATTCAGATCTTTTGTCCATTAAAAAAACCGAGTTATTTGTATTTTTCTTGTTACTTGTAAGAATTCTTTATGTATTCTGGATACAAATCCATTATCAGGTACATGATTTGCAAAAGGTTTTCTCCCATTCTGTGGCTCATATTTTCACTTTCTGTAGAGTTTCTGTAGAAACACAAATGGTTTGTTTTTATTTTGATGGTGTTTAATTTGTCTATTATTTTTCTTTTATAACTTGTGATTTCACTTCTATATCTAAGAAACCATTATCATATCTAACATCATGAAGATTTACCACTGTTTTCTTCAGACCTGTAGGTCTAAACTCTCAAGGACTAAGTATACCTGAAGAGTTATTAGTCATGTGTTTCTACAACATCTCTTGCCTGAAATAATCTGGATTAGAGGTCAAAATGGGACTGTTTCCACATCTTCCCCCACACAGCAGCTTTTGTTGGATAGCAGGCTACTGTAACTAATACACTTGTCCTCTGTTCCAGTACAACAGGCACTCTGAAACCTATCACCATCCCAGTTATGTTTATTGTCCAGGAAGACTCCAATATCACATGGTATTCCCTTAGGGAGGGAAGTAAATGCCATATCCTCTTTTGACGCCTAGTCATTGTTTGGCCACTGAATTGTGTTTTTAAATTAAACACTATCTCAATAAACAAGCATCGAGTATCTCTGATGTTCTAGACACAGTAATGGGTGCTAAAGGGGACAAAGATGATTAAGATACAACAAAGACAGGCAAGAGATGATGGCTTTAAAGAAAGGACAAGCACTTAAACAAATACCTACGATGTTTCTTCATTCAAATTGTGTGCCAGGACACAGACATGGTCCCCACCACCACTGGTTAGTAGTGAGTAATGGATTACTGCAATAGATATGAACTTCCCCAAATTGCTCATTACAACCAGGCTACATGCCATGAAGAGAGGGGAGCCCAGGGTGCTGTGAGAGTAGTGGCTAGGGCCCTGGAACAGTCAGGACTTCAGGGAGTCATCTCTGAGAAGGGCACATTTGAACTGACATGATGAAGTGACAAGCGCTGTGGGCTGGAGATGTATAAACTGCTGTGTGAACATAGAAGATGAAATCTTGGCTGAGGTAGGGTATGTTTCACAGAAGCAGTTATATGTGAGCTTTCACCAATGAGCAGAAGTTTACCAGGTAGAAAAGGGGAGGAGAACCCCTTGAAACTGGAGTTAGCACAGACAAATGCTTGAGTGACCATAGAATATACTGTTCAAACTAGGACATCTTTGAGAAGGGGCACTATTGATTATTATGCTGGGATAATAGGCTTAAGCTAGGACTGTCCCTGGTAAACCCAGATGGGTGATTCCCCCTAGCCAAAGCACATCATGGCAAGTACACAAAGAGCATTTAGGGAACAGAGTAGTTAGAGTACAGGATTGGGGCTAGAGAGAGGGTTTAGAATGAAAGGCACATATATTAGTTTGCTAAGGCTACCATTACAAAGTACAAGTCTGATATCAAGCTGTTGGCAGGGCCATGCTCCCTCCAAAGGTGCTAGGCAAGGATCTGCTCCAGGCCTCTCTCCTAGCTTCTGATAGTTCCTCACCTTGTGGTAGTTTCACTATGGTCTTCACACAGCATTCTCCCTACATGCATCTGTCTCTGTGTTCAAATGTCTCCATTTCAAGAGGACACCAGTCATATTAGATTAGGGAACACTCTAAAGACTTCATCCTAACAATTATCTGAAAAGACCTTATTTCCAAGTAAGGTCACATTCATAGGTACTGGGTGCTGTGACTTTAACATCTTTTGGGAAGATTTAATTTAATCCTGAACAGTGAGGCAGAAGATGGTTACAGCTGTGAAAGAATGCCACACCAAATAGTCTAGACTTTCCTGAAGGTCATGAGGAATTACTACCAGCTTAACAATTTAGTCCAATTAGAGATGGACAATGCTTTTTTGGCTTTTTTCCTCCTCATAGTTACAAAAATACCTTTTTTTCATATTGCACATCCCTATGGAAACCAAAGAAAGCAAAATACGAGGTCTGTCCAGAAAGTATCCAGACATGTGGTATGGAAAATAGTGACATTTATTGAAGAAGATACAAGAAACATTGTACATAGGACAGTGATGCTTCAGTCCTCTTCCAAGTTATGTCCTTCTTAAGGAAATCTGGTTCATTGGTAGTGGTTGTAATCAAGTGATTAGCAACTGCAGCTTGATGTTCCTTCTACTTTGGTAGCAGGAGCTGTAAAACAAGTTTTGCCACCACACGTTTCATGCCAAGAACCTGTGTTAAAATCTCAGACAGTATTTTTGGGAATCTCCAGATCAGCTTCTAGTTCTCACACTGTCAGTCACTGATCTTTGTTAATTGCAGTCCATACACATTCAACATTCTCAGGTGTTCTGTTTGTTGCAGGCCTTCCAGAACATAGATAACTTTCAAAAGATTCTTGACCATTTTTGAAGCCTTTGTGCTACACTTTTATTTGCATTGCACTCATTGCATTGTTCCTGAAAGCCTTCTGAATCATCCAAACAGTTTCTGTGGATGAATGTTCAAGCTTAATGCAAAGTTTTATTTAGATTCATTGCTCTGCTCACTCAGTCATTTTCTTTTTTTGCTCAGTCCTTTTGAATGTGACAGCCACACAGTACACATGCTCACTCAACGATGTCAACCACCCCCACTTACTAGTACAGTGAAGTCATCATTGTTCACACATGTGCATTCCAGTCCACTCTCTTTGGCTGCCAGGTTACACTGATGTCATCAAGCTGTTCTCCTTATATTAATAATTGCTGGACTATATCCAGACAGGCCTCGTATGCATTCTGAAAACAATGAGATCCTGTAATAGAAAGGGGTATTTCCTCACTCTCAAACCATTTTCACCACCATGGCTTGCAAGATAACAATTGAGCTCTCTATTAGAATACACAGTGTAGGCTGACTCTCACTAAATGCTCGTGGGGTAGAATAAAAAATGTTTAATTTTATGGACAGAATCTTAGGAATGGTTTCTGACCTACAACAGGGGTTTCCACGTGGCTCCTGGTGCCCCAGGAAGTACCTTGGGGACTACCCAGAGGGTGGTCAGAGCTGACCATCAGAGCTCAATGTGGACTTCATACACTCGTTAGATTTGTCTGAAAAATGCCTTGCACTTTTTTGTTAAAAGCTGGGAAATCCTGGGACTTTGTGTTCATGGCTTCCTTCTCTCAGCTGTAAAGCAAGTTTATTTGGTCATTGAATGGATTTAATTATATTTATTTATCTAGCAAGTATTTATCAAGCATCTACTGTATACCTGACACTGTTCTGGAGACTGGCATACAGCAGTGGTCAGGGTGTGTTTCTGTGGTTATCCCTTCAGAGGGGACTTTGGTGGTAATGGAAGCCACTTTGAAGCACATTTTTCTTAATCAACAATATCATCATAAATAATATCTAATAAAGACCAATTATGATATACCCACATTGCCACAAAATTCAGTTAGGAACATGCAGTGGGTTGAATAGGGTCTCCCCAAAATTCATGTCCATCCAGAATATCAGAATGTGACCTTATTTGGAAATAGAGTCTGAGCAGATATAATTAGTTAAGGATCTTCAGGTGAAATTATCCTGGACTTTGGGTGGACTCTATATCCAATTACTAGTGGTTTTATAAGAATGGGAGAGGATACAGAGAGACACAAGAGAGAAGAAAACCATGTGAAAATGGAGGCAGGGATTGGAGTGATGTGATTGAAAGACAAGAAATACCTGAGGCTACCAGAAGCTGGAAGAGATAAGGAAGGATCTTCTTCTAGAACCTTTGGAGACAAAGTGAACTTGCCATCACCTTGATTTTGAACTTCTAACCTCTAGAACTGAGAATAAATTTCTGTTTTGAGCCACCCAGTTTATGGCACTTTTTTCCAGGAGCTCTAGAAAGGCCTACTATCAAGGCTTTCCTGACCCTTTATTTAGCTTTCTCTCAGAAGAGAAATAGAGCACAGCAGTTTCCACACACTTTGTAGTATATTCTAGCCTTTAAGCCTGCTGTGAGGCAGAGAAACTGTCTGTTTTCTCTCTTCTTCATCCTTTTTTTACCTGTAGAGCAAGGGCTGACCATGAGTGATGGGTGGTCCCTCAGCTCTACAATGTGACAAGGAGAAGTCTAGGCAAGGGGGTGGGGCAACTCTGGGTCATTTCCACTCCTCCCTCACCTTCTTTCTCAAGGCAAACATGTCTTACACACAGTGATTCCACAGCAGCTCTGGCCCTTCTGCATGCCCCAGCCTAACTAACCCAGACTGGCAGCAAAATATTGGTGACAAATATTCACCAAAGCAGCCCCACGCTTCTGTTGCTCCACTGCTTTCCATTTATTCTGCACTCTCTGTCTCACAGTGTCCAACAAGCCACCAGGAAGTGGGGGTGCAGTCAAGCCCATACCAGGTAGGTCTGGGTTGTTCTAATTGTGGGAGCTGTTATTGGAAAATTCCTTTTGAGAAATCTGTTTCAATAAAATGTGAGCCCTGAACATATCTTTCCATACGTCAGTTTATTAAATCCTCACAACTGCTCTGCAAAGTCAGGATGATTATTATACCCATTTTAGAGACGAGAAAACAGAAGTTCCAAGAGATTTGGGGACTTTCCTAAGGTCACATGGCTCTTAAGTGGCATCCAAGGTTAACCAAGTCCAGGGCCCATATGTTGGCAATGTTGCCCACTGCAACCTAATTTTCAGATGTGCTTTGTAAAGGATGAGATTCAGTAGCAGCCATACTGCCAACCTCCACTGAGTAGTTGCCATTATTTGTTTGTTGTTATTTTAATATTCATCTCTAATACTTGATGGGCTGATTCCCAAGGCCTCCAATTCCTATAGTAAATTTATGGGAGCTAAAAAGAAGGCATTTCCTCAACCATCCTTGGGGGCTTCCTATTTTAGGAAAGATCTGGATCTTTTAAAAAATATTTAGTACAGTTTGAAGTCCAATTCAGCACTCTACCAGAAATAGTTATATGTAGTAGATGCACAAAAAATTTGTTGTATGACTGTTTGCTAATAGATACTTTTTTTAGTATATTTTATTGATTATGCTATCATGGTTGTCCCAATTTTTTTCTCCTCTTTATCCCTCTATGCCTTGCTCTCCCCACCCTCCAGCATTCCCCCTACCCTTAGTTCATGTCCATGGGTTATACACAAAAGTTCTTTGACTTCTCCATTTCCTATATTACTCTTAACCTCCCCCTATCTATTTTGTAGCTACCATTTATACTTCTTATTCCCTGTACCTTCCCTGTCCCATACTCCCCCGTCACTGATAACCCTCCATTTTATCTCCATTGCTGTGATTCTGTTCCTCTTCTAGTTGTTTGCTTAGCTTTTGTTTTTTATGTTCAATTGTTGATGGTTATGAGTTTGTTGTCATTTTACTGTTTATACTTTTGATCATCTTCTTTTTCTTAGATAAGTCCCTTTAACATTTCATATAATAAGGGCTTGGTGATGATAAACTCCTTTAACTTGCCCTTATATGGGAAACACTTTATCTGTCCTTCCATTCTAAATGAGAGCTTTGCTGGATAGAGTAGTCTTGGATGTAGGCAAAGGAATCCTTGCCTTTCATGACTGTGAACACTTCTTTCTAGCCCCTTCTTGCTTACGAGGTTTCTTTTCAGAAATCAGCTGATAGCCTTATGGGCACCCCTTGTAGTTAACTCTCTCTTTTTCTCTTGCTTTTAAGATTCTCTCCTTATCTTTAATCTTGGGTAACTTAATTATGATGTGCCTTGGTGTGTTCATTCTTGGGTGTAATTTCTTTGTGACTCTCTGGACTTCCTGGAAGTCCATTTCCTTTGCCAGTTTTGGGAAGTTTTCCTTCATTATTTGTCCAAATAATTTTTCAATTTCTTGCTCTTCCTCTTCTCCTTCTGTCAGCCCTATGATTCAGATGCTGGAGTGCTTAAAGTTGTCCTACATATTCCTAAGCCTCTCCTCATTTTTTTTTACATTCTTGTTTCTTCATTCTATTCTGGTTTGATGTTTATTTCTTCCTTTTGTTCCAATTGTTGATCTGAGTCTGGTTTCCTTCCCTTCACTATTGGCTCCCTGTATAGTTTGCTTTATTTCACTTTGGGTAGCCTTTATGTCTTCCTTCATTTTGCAACTGAGCTCAATTAGTTCCATGAGCATCCTGATTACCAATGTATTGAATTCTGCATCAGACAGGTTGTGTATCTCCTAGTTGCTCAACTCTTTTTCTGGAGTTTTGATCTGTTTTTTCATTTGGGTCATATTTCTTTGTCTCAGCCCACCTGTCAATTTTTAAGAGGGTGGGGCCTTAGTTATTTGCTGGGGCAGGGCAGCCCACATCACTGCAATGTGGCGCTGTCTTTGGGGGAGGGCTCAGAGAGGGAAAAATGCTGTACACTTGCTCCCCTCTAGCCCCACTTTCCAATGAACTCTCCTGTGAGACTGGGAGTTTCTTCTGCCTTTGTGAACCCCACAGTATTTTACAGCTAGAGGTTTTGAGTCTTTTTTTTCCTGGTGAGCCATCCCTGCCTTGCCTGCATAGTCCACCATCTTGCTGCCAGTTCTCTCCACCTAGCTGCCCATCTCTACTCTTCCTATGAGTCTGGATGAATATTTATTTAACTCCTTGATTTTTGGAGTTTTGTGCAGTTTGATTTTATGGCAGTTTGGATCATCTATTGTTTTTAAACTGGTTGTTATCCTTCTTTTGATTGTGTAAGGAAGCAAAGTGTTTCTACCTATGCCTCCATCTTGACCAGAATTCTCAGATCTGGATCTTTAAATAATTTTCCCCAAATGCCTCTAACTTGTGAAAAAGCAAACAAATCATTGCTAGTTTGAGTTTTCTTCCAGTGGCTAGCATATTTATTTTAGGCCAAATTAAGTTCTGGGTTTATGTTAACTATGTATGCTTTGTGTGGCCCAGACCTTGAATAACCTGTATCCAGCGAACACTGGTCACCACTGACAAACCCCCATTTTTCTCCATTTTCAGTAATTCTCCAGGTTTAGATAGCTGCTAAGCTAGGTATTTGATTGTCATAGCTACAATTTCTCTGATGTCAGACCCTCAGTCAGGAAGTCCTAATATGGCAAACGTATAGGCAGCTGTTTTTGAGACATGAACTCTCATTCTTCTCTGCCACCAGCAAAGGGAAAGCTCAGAGGGAAAGTGTGCCAGGTTTTCTTGAAGGTGGCCTCAGAGAGAAAGAAGGAGGAGAGGCACAAGGACTGAATATGACCTGGAGCAGGAGCTTAGGGTGTCAAGTGGGATGTCTTCAGACATCTTCCTCAGGTGTTGTTACAGTTCTTGGGGACCATGCCTTCACTCTGAGAGGGAGCCCTGAATTGTTGTCATACTCTCCTCATCCCTGACTGGACCCCAAACCCACTATAGTGCTGCCATTCTTGCCCCTCTCCCTTTTTTGCTGCTCATACCCAGAGGGAAGCACACAGCCAGCCAGCACCTTCCCATGTTGATGCAATTGACCAATTCCACAGCCTCTTGGGGTTCTCAAGGCTTAGTGTCTGGTGTAGGTTTGGGCCCCTTTTAGAAATCATCTCCAGGTCACCTCTAATCTTCATGCTTTTATTCCTCTATTTCTCTCTTATCCCACTGGAGGCTGCTTCTCCTTTATCACACAGGTTTGAGGAAACAATAGGCTGATTCAGGGCTTCAAGACACTGGGGAGATATTTTTATCTGAGGGGAGCCCCATCCTTCAGACTATGGTTACTAGGACCCCCAACTCTTCCCAGACCAGATCCCTTTGGGACATTACCACACCTTACTCCCCAACGTTCCCTGACTTAGAAAATAAAAATACAGGTTACCCAGTTATTTGAATTTCATGTAAACAACAATTACTTTAAGTATATCTCATGCAATATTTGAGATATACTTATATTAAAACGATTTTTCCATTTGTTTGTTTGCTTATCTGTAATTCAAATGTAACTGGGTGTCCTGTATTTAACCTGACACCCCATCAGGCAGCTCAGTGACTCACAACCTTAGTTTGGCACAGGCAGCAAGTCAGGCTTGTAGCCTGTACTGGTGAATGAAAGGACTGTGGTGTTTGTAAATAATTTGAGCTTTCCCACCCTTATAAGTAAAAGGTTCTGCTGTGCTCTTCTCCGAAAGCCTGGCCTGTTCATTGTGCTCTGTACCCATCAAGTCATGCCTTGGGCACAGCACTTACTGGCTTCCAGTATAATTATGGGTTTTCATGTCTTATTCTCCACTGGGCTTTGAGCTTCTTGAGGGCTGGGTGAAGCTCATTAATCTTGGCTCTTGTTCCAAAGTCTCTCCCCCTTTATAAGATGCCTGGCAGAATTTGGGTCCCAGGGTGGGGAGGCCTTAAAGGAACACATGCATTAAATGAGCCAATGCCTCTGATTGCATCTAAGTACAAAGGAGCTGATTTGCAAAAGTTAAGGCCTGGCATTGTTCTGCTTTATCCACTAGAATGACGGGTCCCTAAGGGCAGGAACCTTACTTCTTTGTCTCCCTATTCTAACCCCAGCACTAACCAAGTGCCCCAATACCCAGCAGGTACACAGTAAACACACTGTTGCATGAATCAGCAGTTGTGTTCATTATGTATCCTGCATAGTCCATTAACATTTCAGAGATACCTAGTAGCTGTCTCCCATGGAGGAATGAGTTGACAGTGACTACCTCTACAGGAGTGAGAGGTGAAGCAGTTTGAAGGACCAGAGGACATAGGGAGGTAGCTTCTCTATAGCAACTGGAGGAGGCCACAAGCTCCGCTAAGGGTAAGGAGATAGGGCTCAATGAGGGGGGAGGCTTGCAGTGACTTGGTGCGCTGGAGGAGGGCTAAGTTTTGAGAACCCCAACTGGGGCTGCTGGAGAGTCTGCAGGGAAGGCAGCGGTGCTGAGCATTGGCAGGATGGCTTTCCCAGCCATCCTGAGCTGGGAAAAGGAGTGTCTGGCGGCTTCACACCAGCGCTGGCAGCAGGACGGCGGGAATTCCTGAGAACCAGGTTCCATGGCCATTCTGTCATGGGCTGGGGACAGGTGGTGAGCACATGACCTGCCCAGCCAATGGGGAGGTGGCAAGCTCTATGGTCAAGAGCATGTGTGGCTTGGAACTACCCAGAGACCTTGGGGGCTGCCAGCCCTTGGAAGCGGGTGATGGGGCGGGGTGTGGGAAAAGTACCTGGGTCATCCCACCACTCAGCCCCTGGGCACACGCCTCAGGTGAGGGTTTGAGGGGCTGAGCTTTCCATTGGTCACAGAGTGGGTGGGAGTGGGAAGGGAGTGACTGCCAGGAGCCCAGGTGGGACTCCCCCTCAAGCCAAGTACAGAGTGAAGCTGGTAGAGGGGAAGGCGGGCCTGCCATGGAGCTCTGGGATGAATGCCTGCCTGCTCTCCCTCTGAGGAGGGCCTCTGATGGCCACAAACTCCAAAGCCCACCCTGTGCTGTGCCAGGCGCAGCTTTTGAGAACTCTCTTGCCCTGTCCCACATACCTGGAACCTGAAAAATGGCAGGAGAGGTACCCAAACTCTAGAGGATGGTTTGTGGGGGAGCCCCACTGTCGTTCACTACCAACACAAGGGCTGGGCCATTCGCTCACACTAACATGGGACCTTACACCTAGAAGGTACTGAGAAAGTGTTCATTGCTAAAGAAATGAATGCCTGAATGAAACCTGGCAGTTGTTGCTGAGGCTGAGGACTAGCCTTTTGAAGGGTGCCTCCTGACTGTGGGTGTCTCCATCTGAGAGGCTGTGACAATTCTTCAGTGCTGTGTGCCTTTTAAAACACAGCAGTGGAAGAGGACAATGTTGTTTTCTTTTGCCAAAGAGGGGTGAGCTCAAGCCAAATAATTGTAGTGCACACTTTGGGGGGATATCATAAGTCTGCATAATGTGATAAAACAAAGCTCCTTCTTGTCCTGATGTCCACTCCTTCCAGTATCACTGTCCTCTAGCAGGGCTGTGGGACTCTCCACTTCAGGAGAGTGAGTATGGGTTCCTAACTCTATACCTCCACATCTTAGAGGTCCTCCAGTACTGCCAGGCTAGCTTCACATGCTGCCTCCTTTAGGAAGCATCCTGCCTTCTTCCATCAAAGGCAATGAACCTCTCCTCCACCCCTGACATCCTCTGTACATTGTGTTGAAGTTCCAATTCTGGACATGCCCTGTCTCCTGGTGACTGAGAAACTTTAGTTGAAATCTTGGCACCTCCACTTTCTAGCTTATATCTTTAAGCCACTTTACTTCCATCTATGAAACAGGATGATCACAATAGCATTGCATTGTTATAAATGCAATGACCCATAATAAAGCATCTGGCACAAAAGTGGTTCCTGGAAAATAGCAATCTTTGGGCTCCTACAGAGTAAGATGTATCTTCTTTAATATCTTGCAGGCAGCCCATGTGAGTAGGTACTCCAGGAAAAAATGTTTATCGAGCTATCTCTCACTGCCTTACTTGACAAGGAATGGTTCCCAAACAGGTCAGGACTGAGCTTGCAGGCTGTTGCTGGGGATGGGGAAAGGACCGGAGGGGCTAGTCTGTCTTGGGGTAGAACTTCTAAAAGTATCAACCACCAAAAACAACTGCTTTTGGAATTGGGTGTCCAGAGGGATCAACCCCCTTCAGCTTCCTCTGCAGCCCAGTACAGACAGAAATCAGTGTACTTGGCTGTCTACTTCTTTTAGTGCTGCACACAAGATAGCTGCTTTTGGAGGTCTGGACCACAGGGCTGGAACTCAGGCAGGATTTATGCCCTGCTGCAATTTGCCTAGTTACCCAGATTTGTGCTCAGGCACCAGTCTAACTCCTGCCTGGTTTGGCTGAAGCAAGAGTTTCCAGTTTTAGCAAATAAAAATACAGGATGCCCAGTTAAATTTAAATGTCAGATATATAAAAAATAGTTTTGTAGTAAAAGTATTGTATGTTCCATGCAATATTTGGGACATACTTACACTATGCAATTATTTGTTATTTATCTGAAAATCCCATGTAACTGGACTCCTTGCATTTTCCCTGGCAAATCTAGCTGGGGCTTCTCCAGCTGCTGAGGATTGGAAGGGAATCAGCCTTGAGGGGTGGAGTGCGAAGGAACTGCTCCCATCGAAAGCACTTTGAATTGATGTCAGAACAATGGCATGGGTTGTTCTGTTTTTCTTTGCATAGAAAAGAAATTCCATGTTACTCAAAAGAAAACAGAATGGTGAATTTTAGCTCTCTGCTTTACTCTGTTGATGTTGACCTGGAACATGCCTAGATTTTGAAAGGGACATTGACTGTTACACAAGTGGCTCTTTCATTTTTCTCTGCAACACTCCTAATGGTTGGTACCACTAGCTTGTTTCCCATTTGTAATACACTCAGATTGGATACACAGTGGACATTTGTCTCTCCAGAGGTCCCTGCTCTCCTGGGCCTTTCAGATGCTCCAAATAAAAAAGCCACTATGTCAAGTGGCCTGAGCCTCAGACTAAGGAAGAGATACTACCTATAAAGAAGAAGGATAGTTCAATTCCCAAGCACCTCTGAAGTGTTGGGCCCTTTATGTTAAACAGCCTCTAGTCCTTATAACTCTGAGAGGCCATGTTATTATTACCATTTTACAGATGGGGAAACTGGGGTGCACACAGGGAAAATATTTTGTGTGGTGTCATACAGCAAGTGAAAAGGTGAAGCTGCAGTTCAGAATTGTTCTCTCTGAATTCAGTACCTAAACTCTTCCCCATTATGTTCTCTGTGAAACCTTGTGCCTGCCAGCTTGATCAATCCCTGCTCCAGGCCTCAGTTTCTCTATTCATTAAATTAAGGGGGATAGACAGGTTTTCCCTGAGATCTCTCCAGTGGTTATCTTTTCATACACATCACCAAAAAGATGAGTTAATTCATTGTTCCCATGTATGTGCTTGTTGCAGGGACAGAGATTTCTGAGATGTTTTTTCTTTCCTCCAGAGAAAAACAACTGACCAACATTTATATTGCAAAGTTTAGCCAGCAACTGGTGGGCTGCCTGTCCTGCATAGCATGAGCCTGGTGGTTGTACATATGTACCAAAAGTTAAGGGCTCACAGTATTTTCTGTGCAGGCTGTGTGCTGTTGCACAAAACCCTTGGTGTCCAGGCCTGAATAGGAGTGGGGCAGTAAGATTAGCTAAGTGCCAAAAATACACACAACCTACTTGTAAGTTATAAAGCATGGTCTTGGCCTTTCCACATGGACTCCACACTCCCCTAGACATCATGAGAACAGAGGAAAGCACAAGTCTGAAAGACTTGCTCTGCCCTTCCCCCGCAGAGCTGTTCCAATGCAGCAAGTAGCCAAGACTCTTCATAGATGCCACCAAGCACCTGCCCATCAGAAACTTACCAGTGCCATGACTAGAGCTGGTTTGGGCCAGGCTGAGGAGCAGGAGGTGCTGTTCTTTCTGAATGGTGGCAACATCATGGTTTCAGGTGTTCATAGCTTCCCTTTGTCCTTCTTTCTCTGGCTTACTCTGGCCTGTTTATTCAAGACCCAGTCCACGAATCTTCTCCTCATGGGTCTTTCTCTGCCCTACATGCTTACTCAAACAATCTGAGACCTCCTGTGGGTGCCCAAGTTACTCTGTGTCTATCACCCTCAGAGTGTACATTTCACTGTCTCTTAGATATGTCTTCCCCACTGGGCTGTGAAGATGGAGTCCAAGTCTTTTTCACCTGTCACCCTGAAGTGGCCTTCTACAAGCTCTTTGTGTGGTAAGCTAATATTTTCAAGTCTTAGTTTAAATGTCACCTCCTCAGAGAGAGACCTTTATTGACTTCCCTGGCTAAAACCCACCCCAGCTGACCCTAGTTATTCTCTTTCAGTGTCTACATAGCACTAATCATTGTTGAAATCAAGTCATATATTTGTTTTTCTTTTAGATGAAAGTCACATAACATAAAATTAACCATTTTAAAGTGTACAGTTCATTGAGGTTTAGTGTATTCACAATGTTGTACAACAATCACCTCTATTTATTTCCAAAAGATTTAATTATCCCAGAAGTAAACCCCATATCCATTAGCAGTCTTCTGATTCCCCCTTCCCCCAACTCCTGGAAACCACTAATCTGCCTTCTGTCTACATGGATTTACCTATTTTAAGTATTATATATAAATGGTATAATATAATAAGTGGCCTTTTGTGATTGGCTTATTTCACTTTGCATAATGTTTCCAAGGTTCATCCAAGTTGTCGCATGGATTGGTGCTTCATTCCTTTGTATGGCTGAATAATATTCCATTGTATGGATAGACAACATTTTGGACATTCAGGTTGTTTTCACCTTTTGGTTGTTGTGAATAGTGCAACTATGAATGTTGCTGCACAAGTTTGTGAGTGAACATCTGTTTTCAATTATTTTAGGTATATACCTAGGAGTGGAATTGCAGGGTCAAATGATGACTCAATGTTTAACTCTTTGAAGAACTGCCAAACTGCTTTCCAAAGTGTCTGCATTCTTTCACGTTCCCATCATAAATGTGCAAACGTTCCAATTTTTCCACATCTTTGCCAGTGCTTATTACTGGTCATTTTGATTGTAGCCATCCTAGCTGGTGTCAATCACAACCTGGTTGTTGTATTTATTTTTATTTCTTCTTGTCCTTCCCTCCCACAAGGGGGTTTCATGATGCCAAGGGGTCATGTCTGACCTGTTCTTTGCTGTATCCAGCACCTAATTCTGGCACATGGTGGAGGTTGAGAAAATGCATGAATGAATTTATTCAATTCATTCATGAATAAATCTTGAGCTCACAGACAAGGACCTGACACAGAGAAGGCCTGTAGTCACTGTTTGTTGCTTGTCCTGAACCAATGGCCCTCAGATGTGATGGTCTGGCTTCCAAGGGAAGAGCCTTTCAGGACCACACAAATGGCTGGACCCAAGAAGCTGTCCTGCCTTCATGGGACCTGGAGTAACAAAGCATGAACTGGACTTGGACTTAGTCCATGACAAGGACATCTGCTTCAAGTGAGGGTATGGAGGGAGGTGCAAAAACAAGGCCAAGGAATCCCAGGAGCACTAGCTCAAAAGCCAATGACTCCTTTGCAGTCTCCTTTGGAACTCTTTCTGTAGCAGCCCCTTGGTAAGTTCCTTCCAGCATTGCCTCTCCATCTCATGGTGTTCCTTTGGGATTTGGAGAACAGGCTCTGGGCTAATGGCCTAGGGAATTGAACCTCTTCAGGTACGGCTCCCAGTAATTGTCCCTCAGTTGCAAACACAGGAGTGGGTCACCTTCTACTGCTTGGTGGGGAAATGAGACAGCTTAGGGGGAGCTGGTGGTACTGAGACTTCTAGCCTGCCTGGCTTGACTCTTCCATGCTCTAAAATGGGGCATGGTGAAGCTGGAAGGCTGCTGATCCTGGGTGGCTTGGACTCCACACAGCCCACAGATGCCAAGGTTTTTCTCCCTGGTACAGCAACATGCACAGACATTTCCAAAGGGAGCCCTTGGGAGACATTCAATGGTTTCTCTAAAAATTAAGCACACAGAGTTACCATGTAACCCAGCAATTCCACTCTTATGTCTATACCCCAAATAACTGAAAACAGATGTTAAAAAAAAAACTTGTATTCAAATATTTGTAGCATTATTATTTATATTTACAATAGCCCAAACCTGCAAACAATCCAAATGTCCATCAATGGATGAATGCCTAAAATGTGATATTGCCATAAAATGGAATACTATTTGATCATAAAGAGGAATGAAGAGACTTTTGGTTAAGGACAAGGTGTAGGTAGACATGCTTCGCCTCCTTGTGCAACCACCGAGAGAATTACAATTATTTCTCAAAACAAATAAGAACTGGAACCATCAGAAAATCAAACTGTATGGAAGCCTGACAACCAGGGATTTGAAGAAGCCACATTCATCCATGTGGGTAGGAGGGGTGGATTTGTGGAGATGGGCAGAGAGGCATGGAGACAGTGTGGTGTGGAGAGGCAGCAGCAGGTGGTCCCACATTCACGTTTGGTGGATAAAAGTTGGGAAGGATACTTTGGGAGGAAGTGATCCCAACTGCAGGCCAGACCGCACAGCCCAAGGTTCCAATGCCAGGAAGATAAATCCATAACTTCTGGCTGTAAAAACCAGTAGGGGTTGGAGCAGCAGAAGACACTGCTGGATTTTCAAGAGACTTCATTTAAAGGGCCTGCAAGGACTTAAAATGTACTGAAACCCACCCACTCTGAGATTCACCACCAGGGCAACTGCTGGAAGGACACCAGTCACATACAGGAAGTGGTTGAAGTGACTGGAAATGGGACAAGTGCCAAGCAAACCTCCAGAAGTCAGACAGCAGTATTTTCCCCTCTCTGAGCCCTGCCCCCAACACAGAGCCACAAAATGGTGAAATGGGTTGCTCCACCCTGGCAATTACCTAAGGCTCCATCCCACACAATTTATAGGTGCCCTTTACATGGAGCCAAAGAAGATTTACCTCATACACAGAAACAAACACAGGGAGACTGCTGAATTGAGGAGACAAAGAAATATGGCCCAAATGAAAGAACAGAACAAAACCCCAGAAAAAAAAAAACTAAATGAAACAGAAATATCAGATACAGAGTTCAAAATACTGGTGATCAGGATGCTCAAAGAACTCACTGAGTATGGCAAAAACATAAGGCAAGAAATGAAGTTTACACTAAGTGAAATGAAGAAAAATCTACATAGAACCAACAGTGAAGAAGAGGAAGCCAAGAATCAAACCAACACTTTGGAACACAAGGAGGGAAAAAGTATTCAATCAGAATAGAGAAAGAAAAAACAATTTAAAAAATGAGGTTAGACTTAGGAACCTCTGGGACAACTTTAAACATAGCAACATCTGAATCATAGAGGTGCCAGAAGAAGAGGAAGGGTAAGAAATTAAAAACTCAGTTGAAAAAATAATGAAAGAAAACTTCCCTAATTTAGTAAAAGAAATAGACATACAAGTCCAGGAAGCACAGAGAATCCCAAACAACTTGGACCCAAAGAAGATCACAGCAAGACACATCATAATTAAAATGCCAAAGGTTAAAGAGAAAGAAAGAATCTTAAAAGCAGCAAGAGAAAGGAAGAAAGTTAACTACAAAGGAATCCTCATAAAACAGTCAGCTGATTTCTGAAAAGGAACTTTGCAGGCTAGAAGGGACTGGCAGGAAACATTGAAAGTGATGGAAAGCAAGGACCTACAACCTAGATTATTCTATCCAGAAAAGCTGTCATTCAGAATGGAAGGGCAGATAATGTGCTTCCCAGACAAGGTAAAGCTAAAGGTGTTCATCATCACCAAGCCATCATCACATGAAATGTTAAAAGGACTTATTTAAGAAAAAGAAGATCACAACCGCGAACATTAAAAGGGCAGCAAATTCACAACTATCAACTGAATCTAAAAAAACAAACTAAGCAAACAACCAGAACAGGTACAGAATCATAGATATAGAAATCATTTGGAGGGTTATCAGCTGGGAGGGGGAAGGGGGAGAATGGGGGGAAAGATACAGGGATTAAGTCACATAATTGGTAGGTATAAAATAGGGGCATGTCAAGAATAGTATAGGAAATGGAGAAGCCAAAGACTTATATGCATGACCCATGGACATAAACTAAGGTGGGGATTGCTGGAGAGAAGGGGGTTTACTGGGTGGAGGGGGGCAAAGGGGGGAAAATTGATATAACTGTAGTAGCATAATCAATAACATATATTTTAAGAAATAAAAAAGAATGAAGTGTTCAAATATTGTTGTATACATGAAACTCATATTATATGTCAATTATGTCTAAACTTTAAAAAATAATAAAGTACTGATATATACTAACACATGGGTGAACCTTGAAAGCCTTACTCTAAGTGAAAGAAATCAGATAATTTGTATCTGCCACACCTTGTATGTTTCCATTTATATGAAATACAGGCAAATACACAAAGAGAGAAAGAAGCTGCCAAGGGCTGGGGGTGAGATGCGAACTAATGGCTTAATGAGCACAGCGTTTCCTTTTGGTATGATGGAAATGTTTTTTTTTTTTTTTTGGATTTGGAAGTGTTTGCTATTTATTATTATTTTTTTAACTTTTTTATTGATTATGCCATTACAGTTCTCCCATTGCCCCCTTCATTCCCCTCCACCCTGCCAACCCCCTCCCACCCACACTCCCCCTCTTTAGTTCTTGTCAATGTATCATAAGTTCTTTAGCTTCTACATTTCCCACACTACTCTTGCCCTCTCCCTGTCTATTTTCTCCCCACCGTCTATGCTACTTATTCCCTGTGCCTTCTCCCCACCCTCTCCTCCCACTCCCCTGTTGCTAACCTTCCATTTCTGTGGCTCTGCTCCTGTTTTAG
>PVKM010012391.1:0-31772 GCA_004027735.1 Carollia perspicillata | reverse complement strand
TGTATAATATATCTTACTGCTTTTCACTTTCAAGTACACCAGATATCCGTCTAAGCTAGAAAAACAATCTCAGTAACTTCAAAAGATACCTTAAAGTTAGTCCTTATTTTCTAAAAACCATTGTAACCATTTCAATTATAGACCTATCAAGAGAATCATCATTGTTGTATTTTAAGAGGATCAATAATGTAAAGTTTTCTTAAACTGATTTCTAGATCAAGTTTAATTGAATGAAATTCTCAGCAGTTTTATATAGGTGTCTATAAGGAAGTTGACAAATTGATTCTAATATTTCTATGAAATGCAGAAGAAGTTTAAAAAAGCACGAAACAATCTTGAAGAATACAGAGAGGATTTACAATTCCAGATATCATTTACCAAAAAGTTACACAGTAAGGACCAATGAAATGGAATAGAGAATCCAGAGGCATACATATGCAGATAACAATCAATCTAATATAGGACAAAAATGTCCCTGGCAATCAGTAGCAAAATTATTTTTTTCAACAACCGGTTGTGATTCAAGTGGATATTCAAATGAAAAAACAAATATTAACTCCCATTTTACATAATACATAATAATCAATCCATAGACCTAATTGTGACACAGAAATTAAAATTTTTAGTAGATCCATAATTTTATGAGGTACACAAAGATTTCTAAACAGAACCTAAAACATAAACCAAAAA
This sequence comes from Carollia perspicillata, assembly GCA_004027735.1. Lineage (NCBI taxonomy): Eukaryota > Metazoa > Chordata > Mammalia > Chiroptera > Phyllostomidae > Carollia > Carollia perspicillata. The sequence continues at coordinate 31,082 of PVKM010012391.1, read as the reverse complement.
AGAAAAGATAAATAAATAGTACTTCGTCAAGTTAGGGAATTCTGTCATTAAAAGATACTATAGGAGAATGAAGAGTGAAGGAACATATTGGAAGAAGATATCCAAATTACCTATTGCTGTAACCTCTCGGGTGGGAGATGAGGCTGCAGTGCACAGGCAGAATTTCTTCCTCAAGGAAACTCAGTTTTGAAAGGCTGGTAAGGACTTTTAAAGAATGGATGAGGCTCACCCAGATTTTGGAGGGTAATCTCCTTTACTTAAAGTCAACTGATTGTAAATGTTAAACATTTCTACAAAATACATTCAGAGTAACACCTAAACTGGTATTTGATTTAAAACTGGACGTGATAGTTTAGCCAAGTTGACACATGAGGCTAATCACACAGAAGAGGAGCCTACCACCTGGAAAACTATTTGACAGTATCTATAAAAGTTGATCATACCTATAGTCTATGATGCAGCAGTTCCTTTCGTTGGAATATAGCCAATGGGTACAAGTACTTATATCCACAAAAAGTACACACTAGAATGTCCAGAACAACTTAATTAGCCAAAACCTAGTAACCAAAACCTAGAAACATCTCAAATGCCCATCAGCAGTATCAAGCTAATTAACTAGTGCTATATTTGTTTAATTGTATATTATACAAAAATTTAAAAAAAACAAACTACATATTACTATATATATATAACGTATGGTTGGAATGAATTTTTCACATACAATATTGATAGAAAGGTCAAAAACAGCAAAAATAATGATAAACATCATAAAATTGGTGACCTTGTGTGCTCTATTGACCGTGTGGGAGCATAAAAGAGCCATTGGGGATGCCAATAATATTCTATATCTTGACATGGTTGGTGGTTTCACAGATGTATACATATTTACATTAAGCCACAAACATAATTTTTGAACTTCAGTGTACATATATTTAAGCTGATTAAAAAAGAAAATAATAGGTTTTGCATCTAACTTTATAACTTTATTTCAAGTAGTTATATTTAAATCCCTATATTTCACTTATTTCACCAAATCTTGATTTTAATTTATCCCTTGTTTATTGGGAGCACTTTCAAGTGGTTGTCTTGGTAAGAGTTTGCTCTTAGCAACATATGTTCTGATATGTCGCATAGTTAAAATACATTTTCTTGAATTCACAGAGACATGAAAACAGAGTTATGTCATAATCTGTTTAGCAGTGCTTACCAGTAAGGCCGTTCCAGGCTGGCACCAACACCCATCGCGTTGGTCAGTTTCTGTGCCTGATTAGATATTAAATAAATTATTTTGTTTGGTTTGTTTTCCAGATTCCACATCTAAGTGAAATCATACTATTATTTGTCTTTCTCTGACTTTTTCTGTTCACCCATGTTGTCCCAAATGGCAACATTTTGCATTTTTTATAGCTGCGTATACTCCATTGTGTTACCTGTATGTAGCACCTCTTCCCGACTCATTCATCTGCCGGTGGACACGCAGACTGCGGCATTGTTTACGATAGCCAAGGTATGAAAGCAACCTAAATACATTAGTTTAAATCACTTTTTAAAGTTGCTTTTCACTTATTTTTACTTTTTTCTTTTGAAATGTAAATTTTGATAGGTCTCTTTTTTTGTTTGATTGTTATATTACTGTTGCCTGGAATTTGGTGAGCACATTCATGCCAACAAATGTAGATTCTCCTTTAGCTGAGAAAAATTTATTTTGAAGTAATTGCTACTTATGTCCAGTTTTCTTTGGAATGTGTGTATTTCTTAGTTTGGATTTCTATTTTTCTCTTCTCCTTTGACGTCATTTTTCCTTAATTTTCAAGGACGTCTCTTTCCTCTGTGTTATAAGGAAATGCATATCATTGACTTGATATTTGCGAGTTTACCATCATCCCTTTTTCTTCAGTATTGATTTTTCTTTTTTGATTGCTCTTGGTATTTCTTTAAATATTGTTTTTACTTCTGCCGTTTTGTTTTGCATCCTTGCCTTCATTTTTCATCTCTAAAATTCTACTATTTCATATCTGCTGCAATTGATGTCTTCTGACAATTTCTTATGTTCCACTTAAAATGGAAAGACACATGCACAACTGTATCTACCTCTTAGTCATTAATATGTATAACATGTCTATGAATTATTTTGTCCCTACTAATTTGGAATAGGCAAGTATCAACCTAGGGCTATCATTTGCTAAAAGACAAGGCGGAATGTCCTTGTATCATAAACTCTCTACATGGTAGAGAAAAGCTGGTAGCTTTTCTGTCCAAATGGAAAGAAAGCTTCATGGGCTCAATTTGTGATACCTAACCATAATCCAGTGTGGTTGTGTTGAGTCTAAGGTCATATCTTATACTTTTCTTGCCAAGATTTCAGATTAATTATCAGCATGCACTGTTCACAGTGTTGTTATTCTTGCTTTTAGGAAAAGAAAAAAAAGAAAAAAAGAAGACTTTTTTTAGGCAAGCAAAAATCTCAGAATACTTTAAGCCTTTGTTCCTCTTTCCTGACATGTGGTCTGTGGGGAGTTATGGTTCTTGAATGGTATATAGAGATAAACTCAGATCAAATTTTCAGTTCCAGGAAACATAACCCAATCTAGACATACTTTTAAAAAGCATTGTTTTAAAATGTAGGAAATTGGGTGCTTACAAAAGTCACTGAAGGATTGGAAAACTAGGGCTTTCAGGCATGACTTCCAGATCAATACCATTGAACCGGTCCAGCAGGGCACTACAGTCTTTCCTGTCATTGGGAAGATGGAAAAACAAGGAAGCTGTCTCAGAAGCTATGATCCAGAGAACAGCTGTGATCAAATAAGTAAGACGCCAGCACCTCTACAACTGTCTCCTGACAGCCCATGAGGTTAGTGACCGGAGAACAAAATGGTAAGTTGGATCACCAGTGCTCCTTGCAGCTGCCTGCCTCAACCATGCTCTAGAAAAAGAGCTTAGCAGCCCATGTTTCCCGGGCCAAATCCAGTCAGCAGACACAGTCACACTCCTCTCCTTACGTTTTGTCTGTGACTGTTTTTACTACAACAACAGAGTTGAGTAGTTTTGACAGAGCTTATCTGTGACCGCTTAACCACAAAACGCAACATATATGCTATCTTATCCTTTACAGTAAAAGTAATGTCATCCTCTACTCTAGAAGGTTGTGATTGGAATGTTGTTTTAGAAAAAGCCAGCAAGTACACAATGGTGCTGGCCAGAAACAACACCCAAAACACAGGAAGACTTCTACCTGTCATATCATAGTTTTCCTCGAATACTCAGAACCCAACTGTCATCCTCAACCTCAGCTTCAAGAGAGTTTTAAAATTAGAATTTCATACTTTCCAACATCTGCAGTATAGGAAACCTCATTAAGATAACCTGAGTGCAATTTTACTATGTCCACTGAATCCAATCTTTTTGATAAGCAACTTTTACACATACATTTGCCCTTAAACTTCCGACCACAAAAATGGCAAATGAAAATAGCCACTGTCGTGCAGATACACATGCGTTCACCCTCTCCCAAGAGGAGAGAACCAAAGTCTCATCAGTCTCCATATTCACCTTTGGCTGATGCGCATTCCTTGTATGTTCAGCCAAAATGCCACCTTGAACATGCTGTCCACCTTTGTTCATTTCTCTTTCCTCCAGACTGAAAAATGGATATTTTTGGCATGAGAGACAGGGACAGCCTTCTAGGAATGGGAGAGGAAACAATGAAAGAGCTCTTAACCCCAGCAATGGCTCAAACTGCTATGCAGCCTGAGACCACAACCCAGGCTAATATATGGATAAATAAACTTTTAAGTCACTCTATTTTGAACTCATTCCAGTAGTTTAGATTGTTCTCATTTGTATAAGCCTATAAACTCAATTGGAAATTAAACATCCATGATACACCCTACCTAAAAGAATAAAAGAGAAAAGGAGAAAAATAATTACTGCATACACATATATACATGACAAAGACAGAAAGTATGTATTTCCCTAAGTAGTCATTTCCACAAGTGGTCATGAGACCTATGCCATATCCTCTTGCTCTTAACTCAGCTGGTTAGTTTTGTCTGTTTGTTTAGTTTGATGGCTTACTCGTTTGGCCTGTAGGTTGATCCAAGTCTTTGTTCTGAGGTGCCTGGCTCATTCATGGTCTTGCTGAGTATCACTTGGTTAATATACTCTAATAACCTTTACCACTAGCTAAGCCAGGCTAGGAGCCAACTCAGGGGCCACTTGACTCCAGACACGTTCCTCTTTGTTGCCGTGTGAAGCACTAGTGCAGCTTCCCTTTAGTAATTAGATATGTTACTGGAAAACATAGTTATTCCATTCCCACCCTATTTGATGTTGTTTTATTTTGTTTTGTTTTGCTTTTAGAAGAAAGGCCTCAATACAATCATCACGAGGAAGCATTCTTCCCTTCAATGACTAGAAGGAAGTATTGCCCCAAACCACTTTTGCTGTGTATTTTACAATCTCCTTCTGAGGGGGGAAAAAAGAATTTCTAACCAAATTGCTTGGGCAACATTGCATACTTGCCTAATGAACTTTTAATGCACCTAAGATCTGTTCCGGAAAATTAGTCACTTCCACCCAACATTTAACTCTCAGCTGATTGGCAGTCTGAAGTCTAATAATCACTAATCAGAAAGCCTTTTCTTGATTATTTAACAACTTTTTTCTCTACATGTCACCAGCAAAAGATAAACCTTTGAATTGACCCACTTAGGTCCCTTTCCTTGAACAACCTTGAAATAAAATTTTGACAAGTCCACATAATTAAGTTGTCAGGATAGGTTTTTAAAAAATGCCAGGGGTTTTTTGAAGGTGACATTGGTACTGTAGGTTGGAGCATCACTTTGGTCTCTCCCCATGGTTCCTTAACTTCTACATTAACAGTAAAAAAGTACCATTTTTCCCATTTTAAGTCTTTTTGTTTTGTTTTGCTTTGTTTTTTTTTTGTTTTGTTTTGCTTTGTTTTTTTTGTTTTGTTCTTGTGCCTCTGACATTAGCCTGCTTCTTACTATAATTGCAAGTCATAGTTCACTCGACCATAGCTTTTTTCCCCTTCTGAACAGTACTTAAAATAACAGTGCTCCTTACAACCAAGGTGAATTAGAACATGAATCACTGCTTAAAATCATACAATGCATTCTCCAAAAGAACCTATTAACCTGTCAAGGTACTGTCTTCCAGAAAGCACCGCAACTGAGTCTTTAATACATTGTTTTATGATTCCGTAAGGATATTTTCTTTGGGGTAACAGGAGACATAGTACAACCAGGAAATCCCTCAGGCTTCAGCATATTTTCCCTGTAGAAAATCAGTCTGTTGCTGAGAAACAATATTATGAGAAATCCTGAAGCTGTGAATGAGATACTCAGTAAGTCTATGGATAAGTGTCAGTTCCAGGGAGAATAAATCACTATGATGTGGTTCAAAGTAATCAGCCTGCCCGTGGATGTGTTCTGGTGCCTCTGTGTCATGCCCAGAACATATAAGCAACATTAGTCCTTGTTTTGGCAAGTGGGACATTTATCAGGTCTGTTAGCCTGATTAGCCGTGGTGAAGGGAGGCCTGGACATAAAGTGCGCTCTCACCACCATGGCCCTTTTTTTCCTCCGCCCCTTGAGTAAGCACTGGACAGGAGGATGGAGGCTGACATGCACATGCATAAATCTTTTCCACGTGCTTTTTTAAAAAGCTCTCACAGTTGTGATTTTATTAAATCTGTTGGTTTACAGAACATTTCAGACATCGCAATTATAATAAGACCATTTTACCAATCTGTAGTTAATTGGTACATTTACTGAGCATGTTTTGTGGAAGAAGAAAAATGCAAAATCTCTGAGCTTAGGAGATTCTTTTTCTCAGACAGAGGAAGCAGGCTAATGAAACAGGGAAAAATATCTCTCTACAAGCTGAAGAGCTCCTTCAGTAGAAATATCCTAGTAAATATAAACTACTCTGGTTGTAGTGTGACTGTCAAGGTGTTTTACAAGTTGTAATGCTCTGTTTTTGAGTTTCAAAGTTGTAGAGCTGGGTCTTTACATTTGTAAATCTCAAACACCAACTTTCAGCCTCAGTATCTTCACTCTGAAACTAACAGTCTACCTCACAATTTCTTTTGAAAATTTGAACATAGTACTTTAAGCCAACCATAGCACACACCACATGCCTTATTGCAAACCATTTTGTTTTTCTAGCAACGTACAAAATAGTTCAGGAGGTGTGTTTAAGGCTGTGTTGCTGAGCAGTACTGATAAATGCTATACAACGTGTCGATGCCTAAGAACTTGCTTCCTGTTCGGTGACTCTGCTACTCTGTGATAAATAGCAATTATAACAACATTATTAGGTTTTCTCTTACTATGATTTAGTAAGAACCCCTTTAACTAATTTTAAGTCTGTGACAGTAGGATTCAAGTTATTTTCATCGCATTAGTATCTAGTTATCAAGAGGTTAAAAACCAACACTATTTTTGGGTAGCATTTGGAGTAAGTAAAAAAAAAAAAGAAGTCGTGCTACTCATTGAAGGAATTATAGCCAATAAGAAAGAGACACAAGAAGACGTCACAAGAGCTAATCTATATTCTCCATCATAGTCACCACGGTCTGGGATGACCCCTCATGGAGGCTGCACGGCCACTTCCCAGAACCATTCCTTTCTTCTTTTTGAATTTGCCTTACTTCTGTTGTTTCCGTTTTTGCTGCATATCACTCACAATGAATTTCTTGTCTTTTTCAGGTTGTCACTATCCAATGAAATTCATGCATCTTAAATAAATGCTTCCCCCAAAAAAAACACTCCATAAAAAGTGGTTTTTCATATCCTTTGATTGTATCACCTAGTAATGTTCCTAACTTTACAGTCACTTTATGACATCTATTCCATGGATTTTGTTAGTAACATCAAAATTATATTTTCTATTTCAATTTGCAGGAATTTCTTTTGCTTAATAACAACTTTATTGAGATATTATTCATATAACATACAATTCACTCTTAAAATGTAAAATTCATGATTTTAGTATATGTATTATGTCTATTAAAGTAGCCACATTAACCACCACACCTTGCCTTCAGCAAGACACTTCATCTCAGAACAAAAGTGATGATTTTAGGAACTACTTTGTCACTACATGCCATGTGTTACTAGTGCCCCACCCACCAATGGTAAGTGGTTTCTTCCCGCATTTAAACTAGAACTTGATCAGATATTCAATCCTAGATTTCCATCCATGATTCTCCATTGACTATAATAACTTCCTCCATACAGTGCTGCATGTGCTATCATTCAGAATTTAGTCATGGGAAACAAGCACCTCTACACTCTAGGTATATTAGCATAAAGGGATAAAATAGCTAAGACAAATTAGGTAGGTACTTATACAATCACTTGATCTCTTTTATTGGAGTGAGAAGAGGAGTCAGAATTCTTATCTTCAGTTTTGCCTTCATTGATCACTCCTATTGCAATTATGCTGATATCTGCCTTAACAATAATCTCGATTCTTTGATTGGTTTTCTGCTCCCTATTCTCTACATCTTTAATCTCCTAGACTGTTATTTTAGCTCCTTGTTTTTTCCTTTGTCATCAGTGAGTGCTATTCAAAATTTATCCTCAATATTTTCTTCAGGGTCAATTTGCTACCTTAGCTCCTTGCAAAATATATTTTAATTCATTGATGGCAGTCTGTTTTATGTGTGTTTTTGTTCATGTTGTTGCTTTGCAAACCCTCTTTATGTTTTCATACATTAGTTCATCTCCAGGAGTCAATTTATTTCATTGTGGCTATATGTTCCTTTATGGTATCAGAATGCCAGAATGTTGCCATGTAATTATTCATTTCCCAGTGTCTGTTTTTCTTTACTCTTTAGGGTAATGCTTGTTTTCCTAGTGCTGCAGCATTTTCTCAAAAATCATATTGAAGGTCTTTTTTCTATTGTGCTTTTCAACAATAAATGAGGCTAAAGTTACAGAGATACATTGGGCACCAGATACAGAATATATGGATCATTTCTGGCCAAGAACATCATTTATTTCAGTAATATAATAACCCTTTTTCAGAAAGTAAATTACATGCCCAACATTATGTATCTATGACATCTAGGGAATTTTCAGAATCAGTAAACTCAGATGTGCAAGAATTAAACTTTCTTACAAATTCTCATTAACTGAACTAAACTGAACCTCCAAGCCTCCATTTTGTTCTTACTGAAGACAGAAATCTTAAACTTACCAGTTCTCATCAAACTCAGTCTGTACAGCATTTAAAGAGGACTTTAATTCTGTTAATTAGAGAATATTCACTCCCCCAGGGGAGAAGGCACTTACATATGATTAAGGCTATAAAGAAAAGCTGATATCTATTCATGGCCATTTTCTTTCCTGGTTAGCCTTCACCAAGATACAGCCTTTAATGATCAAATGCTTCTCTCTGCCACCTGCTGCTAGTATGCACGGTAGTGCCTTGCTCCCTAGTTGCCAGGACAATGCTCACCTCACATATTCTTCACCCTAACTCCAAGGCATATTCCCCTTTATCATTTTCAAGGACATAGAAGTCATTCAGATGCTCATCTACATGGCTGTGGGCTTCTGAAGAGCAGGGGAAAGGAGAACAGCCTTTCTTCCTAGAGCTGCCTGCATCCCTTCTCACTCTCTGATGACTGGGGTGCTCTGCAGGAACTTTCCCTCCTAAAACCTGGTTAAGAGGTAAAGGCACAGGATACCCTGCTCTCCAGTTATTAAAACTACTGAAAGTTTTCTAACAGGCTCAACTCAGATTTTGACCTTGAAAAAGACAAAAGCAAGATATCTTCCCCAGATGCCCACATGGGAATATTCTTGCTCTCTCTTCCAAAATTTCAACATCTTTCCCACAGACCAGAAAAGGTTTTTATTGTCAATCTTCTGAGCCATTAAAAGGGAATATGTGTACAGTGGAGAGAATCAAAAGTTGACTCCTTATCAACTCACTTTTTAGTCAACATCATATTTTCTTCCTTTGAGTTGTGTTTCAAGATGGTCAAGGTTTCTATTTTTATTTTGATGTAGTTACCTGGAAAATCAAATTATTTTTCTTATATTTTAATACCATTCTTCCTAGTACATTGTTTCCCACGAATTCACTCAAAAATTTATATTTTTCCTAAAGTTATAGTACATGTCCTTTTCAGAGGCAATTGAAAGGTATTTAAGAAAACAAAACCACTTTTTTCAGTGGATAGTTGGTAGGTGAATAAATAGAACACTAGTGTGAAAATTTAGGAGAAATAGCTTCAAATTTTATACCAATCTCCTAATATTCTTCTCATGGCTTTTTCTATGAGATGGAAATATCCTTCTTCATACCTGCCTGGTATTCTAATAGGAATTAATGTGGTGCATGAAGTTAAAATCTCTTTCTGGATTCCTTAGGGCTCCTGTCTATCCCAACCTAACCTACCCAACTTTACTTGAGTGCTGAAAATGGGTATGAAATTTTGAAAAAACGGCTGCTGACCACTTCAAAATAAGATGAGCATAGCAAAGAAATGCTTTTCTTTTTTTCTAGTTGATAAAGAAACTGAGCCACTAATGAATAGGTGAACAGTGTGGTGGAAATGAAAGATCTTACAACTTTTGTTCGTATGGTTGGGTTTCTAATTTCCCTTACAAAATGGTAACCACTATATTTCCCTCACTGCAAGTCACATCAAAATAAAAATTAATAAACATCTCTAAAGTTCCTGGAAACAGGTGATATATTAGGCAATAGATTGTGTGCTGGTCTTAATCTGAATCTTCTCAGGATTCTAAGTAGGAAGTATGGGTCTAAGGAGGCTGCGTTAGACACTGCTTATTACTTTTAGCTCTATAAATTTTTAATAGCCAGTTTACTAAGAATAAACTGTTTGTTGATAAAGTTAAAATTCTGGTAACAAAACAATAGTTCCGTCAGTCTGAAATAACCCTACTGAAGTAAGCTTTTTGGGGGGCGGGGGGGTATCGACTCGAATGGTTCCTTTTGTACTCTCTAAATGTTAATCATCTAACCCTGTCTCTGCACCTGGGAGTAAGAGAATTCAGCTTTTTGTGAGGGAGAATGCTTGCCATGACCCAGTTCTCATCCTCCACTGCATCACTTTCTCTTCTGAAAGCACCGATTGAGTTCAAATAGAATACTGCTGCTGAGAGATCATCTGCGATGTGAAGAGAATTAGAATTGGGCTCAGAGGTACAAGTGTAACTGGTGCTAAAAATAGCTCACATTTTAGAAAGTTGATTAATACAAAGAAAAAAGTTATTAAAATGTTTGATTATAATCTCTGCAGCTTGGAGATGCTATTCTTAATTTTTAAGGTATTATGTATGCAAAATGCAGAAGGGTGTAAACCTTACTAGGAGCAGGCAAATAAAGAGGGGGAGCCACAAGTGACTTCTTTCAGAAGCAGCCACGGGAAGAGTTTGACAGGAGCAAGAAGTATCATTACTGCCGATGACCCGGTCCTGTATGTCCATTCATTGTCATAACAACAAGTTCTACAGCTCCTGTTTCTTTGGAATCTCAGAAATTCTTTTTGATAAGAATTTTTAAAACTCCATTTCCCAGACTTCAAGTATCATGTTCACTCTTATTATATATTTCTTGACCACAGTAAAACAAAGTATTGGCCCTGGCTGGGGTAGCTCAGTGGATTGAGCATGGGCCTGCAAACCAAAGGGTCTCCAGTTTGATTCCCAGTCAAGGCACATGCCTGGGTTATGGGCTAGGTCCCCAGAGCAGGGCTTGTGAGAGGCAACTACACATTGATGTTTCTCTCCCTCTCTTTCTTCCTCCCTTCCCTGCTCTTTAAAAATAAATAAATAAAATTTTAAAAAGAAAGACTATCGGTGTAATTCTAAACATTACATTGATAAAATCTATTTACCTCTAGAAGAGCACAACCATCTATCCAGCTACTCACTGTAGTAACTTTAGAGCCCCCCCATTGATTCCTTGTTCTTTATCGCTCCTTGAGCTCAGTCACCAAGTCCTATCCATTCTGCCTCTTAAATCACACTCAAATCATCCCACTTCTCTCTTTCTTCATGGTTACAGCCCTAGTCTAATCTGCCAAAGTATCTTGCTAGACTATTAAAATAACCTCTTTACACTTTCCCAAAACTATTGTGTTTTCCACCTAACTAGACCACCTTCTTACAACACACACACACACACACAAATTAAAAATGGATTAAAGCCTTAAATATTAGACCTAAAACCATAAGAACCCTAGAAGAAAACGTAGGCAGCAAAATCTCAGACATTTCTCATAGCAAACAAGGGAAACAAAAGAAGAAATAAACAAATGAGACTACATCAAACTAAAATATTTTACACAGCAAAGGAGACTATCAGCAAAATAAAAAATAGCCCATGGAATTGGAGAACATGTTCACCAACACATTCTGATATGGGGTTAATATCCAAAATTTATAAGGAACTTACAGAATTCAACAACAAAAAAACAAACAACCCAATTAAAAAATGGGCAAAGGACCTGAAAAGACAATTCTCCAATGAGGACAGACAGATGGCCAATAGACATATGAAAAGATGCTCAATGCCACTAATCGTTAGAGAAATGCAAATTAAAACCACAATGAGATATCATCTCACACCTGTCAGAATGGCTACCATCAACAACCAATATGCAACAAGTGCTAATGAGGATGTGGAGAAATGGGAGTTTGTTTGCATGGTTAGTGGGAAAGCAGATCAGAGATACCTCAAAAAGTTAAAAATGGATATGCCTTTTGACCCCACTATCCACTTCTGGAAATATATGTGAAGAAATCCAAAACACTAATTTGAATAATTATTTTATTTTTCTTCTTAAAAGTTTTTGGTGATTATTTCTTACTGTTGGTTGACGTCCACTATCCTCAATAGGCTTTAAGGAACCTTCACAGACTGCACCCTGTTAAACTGTTCACCTCATCTGAGTGTTGTTCTTCCCCTTACTCTCTGCTCTAGCACGCTGGGTTTCTTGTGGTTCTTAAACAAATATATACGATCTTCTAGCTGAGGAGATTTGACTATGCCCTGTCCTCTGCTTGGAATGCTTGTCTCTTTGTCCTGCTAACTTCTACTCATTCTTGGATTCATTCCCTAGAAAAGCTTCTATTAACATGTAAAAGTCATGTTTTTCTATATGTCTTCACAGTCTTCATCATACTATTAATTGTTCATCTAATGTCTCCTTACTCTGTTAGACTGTATGACAGCAGGGACATGATCACTATATTTCATGGCACTCAGTATAGTGCAGAGCTAATTAAATAATAATTATTTTCTAGATGAATGCTTGATTGAGGATATACATAGTCTGTCTGTAAAAAGTCCAACCATTGTTAATGTAACAAGAATGGTTTTCACAACATTGATGTAACCTGGCAGCTAAGGAGAGTGGACTGGAATGCTCATGCATGAACAATGACGACTTCACTGTACTATTTAGTGGGGGTGGTAGATGCCATTGAGTGAGCATGTACACTCTGTGGCTGTTGCATTCAAAATAACTGAGTGAGTAGAGCAATGAATCTGCATCAAATTTTGCATTAAACTTGAACATTCCTCCTTGGAAACTCTTCAAATGATGCAGAAGGCCACAGCTATAAGCAACTAGTGATTCACAGCTTGGTGATTCAGCCCCACTAAAGCCCAGATTTGGCACCCTGCAACTTCTGACTTCCCCCCAAATTAAAATTACCTTTGAATGGGGAAAGATTTCAGACTGTGGAACAGATTTAGGAAAATATTACATGGCAGCTGATGGCCTTTGGAAGAACTGTATGAGGCCCCAAGGTGCCTACTTTGAAGGGAACTGAGGCATCATTCACTGTCTTATGCACAATGTTCCTTGTATCTTTTTCAATAAGTGCCTCTTTTTCCACAGGATGTGGCTGGATACTTTCTGGACAGAACCTGTGTGCGTATGTGTGCACCTGTGCATGCGCACTTGTGGTCTTTTAGAGTGAAAGGAAGAAAAGCTTTCCAAAGGAGTCATATTTGAGATACATCTTGAAAAACAAGTAGAACTTGTCAGATAGAAAGAGCTGGTGAGTTATGCCCAGAACTGGGACCAGCATGAGCAAAACCCTTACGTGAATGAAGTATTTGGGGAATGGTGAGTTTTCTGCTCCTAGAATAGGTGATGAAGAAGAAAATGTTTATAGCTACTGTTTATAAAGCTAATTCAGAATCAGATGTTAAAAGGATTTTACAGTACCCTACATAGCTCAATTTTAACAGGGGAACAAAAAAAATCATAGTGATTAATAAAATTAAACAGGCGTTAGTGCATTACTATTGAGAATGCCTGATGCAACAATACATACCTTCTCTTATTTTCTGTGTCATATTGGTGCTAAGTGAATTAATTCATCTTCAAATAAAAGTGTTTATGTAAGAATATTCATTTTACATATATTCTATGTTTATTCTAATAACTTTCTAGAAAGGGAAAACCCATCACCTTTAATTCAATAAATTTTCAACTTCAAGGTATGTTTTCTAATGACATTCCTTTATGCAGTGCAATTTTCCCACTGATTCTACTAATTGGCAGTGTTGGAAATAAACAACTATAATTATCAAATGGAAAATTCATTAATGCTTTAAATATATCTGACTCTTTTGAAATAAGGCAAAACCAACAAGGAATCATGAAGATATCTGTTCTTGAATGGTGTCAACCCGGAACTCCTTGGAAACTGCTCCTAACCAGAGGAACCTCTCTTGGTCCACCTTCTCAAATGGTTCCTTTGTACAAACAAACTAGGCTTTGTGACTATGGATCAATTTGTTTATTTAATCAATAGTTGAGATACTTTACTAAATAAGCAAGACATGGAGCTTACATGGTAGTCAAAGTGACATAAAAAAAGAAACAGAAAATTAATTATTGCAAATTGTAATGAAAGTTTGGAGGAAACAAGGGGACAAGGGTGCGACAGAACATCAGATGAGAACCTGCAGTGGGAAAGGCAATCAGAGAAGACCTCATGAGGATGTAGCATTGATGTTGAGACCCGAAGACTGAGCTAATCATGCTGAAATGTGGGATAAGTGCATTCTAGACATAGGGAATAGCATGTGTGAAAGCATGAGATAGGACACAACTCGGAACATTGAATACCTGGAGTACGTCAGATGTGCATGGTGGCATGGGGAGAATAGTGAAGGATGAAATTAGGCCTGTATGGGGTCTTTAGGCCATCGAATGATTTTTATATTTCATTTAGAGTTCAGTGAAAAAGCACTAGGAAGCTTCAAGCAAATAATAATAATAATTATATGGTGTAATTTATATTTTAAGTATACTCACTGCTGGCTAACAATGTATTTTAAGAGAACAGGCATGAAAGTGAAAAAAGTAGGAGGTTAATACTGTGATCTAGATAGTACATGATAGTATCTTGTACTTTGTGATGGCAATAGGCTTTCAGGGAAATGAGTATATTCAAGAAATCTTTTGGAAATAAAATCAGTTTACTTACCTAGGTAAGTAAAGAAAGGGGAAAATTATTTCACATTAGCAATTGGCAAGAGAGTGATGTTGCCATGTATCGAAATGAAGAAGAATGGAGGAGAACAATGATTTGGGGAAAAGTGCAGGATCTCTATCTGGGCGACTGTAACTTTAGACCTCCTAGGTAAGATAGCATGTGGGCAGTTTGTGAGATTGCTGCCCAGAAGAAAGGTCTGAACTTGAAATATAAATTCAGAGGTGACTATATGAAGATGTTATATTAATCTGTGATAATATGAAAATGTCATCTAGGAAATATAGAGAACAAAAGAAGACAAGACAAAACACATTTATGGGAATCATGCCTTGTTATATGGCTTTAACTCCTGATTTCTTTCTGAAGTCCATAGAGTATCATATTCAGTTTCTTTCTGAATTCCCTAGCTCTATACCAAGCTGTAATCTCTGTTCCATCTTCCAGGTTCAACCTCCAGCTTGCTTCTAAGAATCGATCAGTAACCAATTCATGTGAACTGGATATTTCATCAGCAGGCTTTTGCAGCCAGAGTCTTGAATCTGAGCAATTGTCCGCTCTGGCCTCTGACAGATACCAGTTAAACTCAAGTCTGCTCCAGTAGATTGGGTGACCTAAGAACTTCAGTAAAGAAAAGATCTCATGAAAGCGCTTTGTCAAGAGTGAAATCTTCAGATTTCATTCTTAGAAGGCTGTTCATTTTGAAAAGAATTTGCTCATTAAAAAAAAAAACTGTATGAAACCAGTGATTTGTGACCTTTATTTGTATTGCTTCAGGTTATGCCCTTTTACTATGTTGGTATATGTCTACATATCTACCTACTCTCTGAAAATTAATATCTTGATTACTCTGAAAGCAAATTCAATTTCTACATCTTAAAACTAGAATGACTTGAAAAGGGATAGAAAGAAAGCTTTCTGTTCTAAAGTCCACATAGAAGACAATATTTTTGTGTATACAATTTGCTACAGAAAATGACTTCTCAAATCAATATTCTAAGAGTTCTAAAACATTCATTTGGCATTTTCAACTGGGTAATCGATACTGTAAATTGTAAAGATATCTTCTTGCTTTTGTCCTCCAAGAAGTTCTGGTTCAATCAGCAATAGAGATGAAAGGGTCAAGTTCAAACACACATCAAGTTCTCTTTCTGCAATGTTTTATAGATTGTGACCTTAAACAAAAGAGCTGTTCTTTTCTGGAACCTTTTGTTCCCTAGCTGGGAAAGAGGCACATCCGGCCTTAGCCTTCTCTCTTTTCCAATGGAGCCTTATCCTTTGAAATGGTCAAACAATTTCAATTAAATGATAATTTTTTCTTTTAAATCCTTTTGCCCAAACGAATACTGACAACTTGTTTTCAAGTAAGTAAACAAATCTTTGCAACTGAGAAAAAGTTGAAAGTCAAAATGACTAACATGCTAAGATAAAACTCATGGAGGTCTATCAAGGATTTTCTTTCCAGCTTTGGAACATGTTGGAATTCAAATACTCCTTTGTTGGCTTTAATAAAATGCAAAGCTTGTTTATTATTCTGGGGGAAAACTAACAAATAATAAATAACAAAATACCTACTAACTCCATTTAAACACAGTATGAATGAATGGCACAGAAATAGGAAGCAGGGCACAGAAAGGTGATATAAAGTCAGAAAAAGTAGTTGCGCATGGAAGTCATGCTGCCAATACAGGTTTGGATCCAAGATGCACTTCTGCTGATCTGCACATCTGTGGGCATCTCAATTAAGCTCTCTAATTCTAGGAATGCATCTGTTAAGTGGGGAAATAAAACTTCCACACAGTTCTTGTGAGTGTTAAAGATCATGAGTATAAAACATCCGGCATGTAATAGATATTCTGTAAATGGTTAGAGACTGATGATTTCCTAGTCGGCACATGTAGGTAAAATGAGCTGAAGATTATTCCAAAGATGTGTTTTTTCCTGCCTTTCAAATGCAGTCTTTTCATGATTGTGTTTTGTGTGCTGCAACATAGGAAAGATTTACTACCAACTCACTCTGAACCAGTAGGACATAACCCAATTTCCTAAAGCCAGATGGCAAAACCACTTCCGGTGGGGCAGATGGGCCAATTGACTTTCAGTCTCTTGAAAGCATCAAGCTTGGAAGATACCCTGGGATTCAGCTAATGAACCAAGGAGATAGAGGAATGAATGCCTTAGATATTGGCCTGGGTATCAGGGAAGCAAAAACTATCAGAAAGACATGTGTAGTTTTAGACACTCACACAGTATTTAAGGCATGAAATAGAGTATTCAGAGGAAGCCAAGTTGCTTTCATTGGCACTTGGGATATTCAAGAAGCACCATAAACTAACCCTTTTTGTGTGAGATTGCAACAGTGCTGCTGAGTACCAGATGTGCTTGCCCTGAAAGGAAATGAAAAAATTGGACACATTCATATTCACTAGTTAGGTTATATCAAGGTTAATTTATAAAGGCTATTTGCTGGAGACACACTGGTAACAAACATTAAAGAGAAATATTACAGCAATGGAAAACATCAGGAATATGCTGCCTTTGAAGCAAATAGATTTTATTGAAATGATAACAAACCTAAACTCAACACTATGAAATAGAAAAATATCTATTTAGCATACAGAGCATTTAAATTCCAAGAGATCCTTTACCTTTGTAAAGGTATATAAAATGGCTACAAAATAGAGGACAGATTTCAGTAAGTAAAGAATTTTCCAACAGTCAGATATCTCTATAAACAGAATTAATTCCTTAAAAGTATGAGTGTACCACCTCTGGGGCTCAAACATGTCTAACACAATATAGAGGGAATTAGAATAAGCTCCCTATAAATGGCTAGACTACATGACCTTGTTGGTTAGTCCAACCCTTGGTTTGTCTCTCTTTACATAGGTCACATTTCATAGCTTTGTTCTTTTTAAGCATAACCAAAATAGATAGATGATAGATAGAGAGAGAGATAGATAGATAGATAGATAGATAGATAGATAGATAGATAGATAGATAGTTAGCAGTTATTATTTTCACTCTTTTTAGAATAGCGAATGAGATGTATAGAAATGGGATTAGAATCCAGGGCTGAATCCAACCATGCTTTTCCCACTGCATCATGACTGTATATTCTCATTTATCACAAACTAACTTAAAACCATTAAGATAATAGACCTATTTGTAAATCAGTCTTTTAGGTAAACTACAGCTGAAAAATCCTCAAATGAGAAGTTCAGTATGTGGTGCATCTATAGTAGACACTGCCATTTGCCTATCCACTATACGGCATATTTTCCTGGAGCCTCTTATTTACTATACAAACCTAAATTATATTTAGGGCAGAAATAACTACATCTCTGTGTTCCTTGACAGTTAGGAGTGACAAGGCCACCCTATTCAGCCCAAATTTCTATAAATGGAAGTATATTTTGTTAGGATTTGGGAAAAGCTAATTTTCTCCTTTAAAATAACTTTTATTTTATATTTGCATTGTGAAAACAATGCATATTAGCCATAGAAAATAGATATGGAAAAATAAAACTAAATACATCTATAGTTCAATATATACAGATAATCTATTAGTATCTGTACAAACATGTATATAGTCTTCTAAAATAATTTCATAAAAATAAAGGTACAAAGTGTATATACTTCTGTTAATTGCCTTTTTCACTTAATATATTTGCTATGGTCTGAAAGTTTGTTTCCCCGAATTCAAATGTTGAAATTCAAACTTTCAATGTGATGGTATTAGAAAGTGGGGCCTTTGGGAGGTACTTAAATTTTGTTCTATTTCAGGAATTTTTTGTTATTCCATATAAATTTTAGAATTGGCTTGTAAACTTTAGCAAAAAGGGTCCGTTGGGATTTTAATAGGCTTTACACCATGTTATAGATCAATGTGGGAGATTTGATCCAGGCATATGAACTATCTCTTCATTTACTTACATATTCTTTAATAAGTTGCAACAATGTTTTCTAGTTTCAGCAATATTTTGTAGTTCAGTTATGTTATATTTATACAAGCTGTGTCAAATCCTCCAGGAAATTTAATCAAATTTAATTACTAAGTCAGACTGCTTGTTTGAGGGAATTTATTGTGTTCAATTTAAGTTAATCCAACACTAATCCCAGAAAAAGCGAAGGAACATATTCTCATTTTACTAGATTTATAAATACCATAATGGGATTTTTAAGTAGAACTTGAAGGTAGAAGAAATAGTAGGCAATTTTATTTTTAACTTTAATATATTCAAAATTTATTTAAATCCCGATAACAGTAAATAGACCTTTCTATGAACAAAACCACTGTTTGGATTTTTTTTTTTAAATCACATTGATCCCTTAATCAAAACATTTGCCTCTTAGGCTTGCCTTTTAATAGTTTAACATCTCGGTGTGTATTATACCATCTGTTGGTATATGAAGGGAGTTTAGGCATATACATCCACATAGAAATATTAAGATGGAGACAACATTGACAAAGAAAAATTATAAGACTAAACAACAAAAGGAAAATTGTACCCTGCGTGACTCTATCATAGCTTCTGTTGTATCATAAGTCCTTTTTTCCCCCAAAGGGTTCCCAATGAATTGAGAAGCATTTATTGAACAAAATCTGTGGGAACTCAGTAAGAACAGTGTGAGGCTGTGGCATTTGAGCCTGGGACTCCACCCAACCATCAACAACTCTGCCATGAGAGCTGTTTCTGCAGGCTGGGGTCTACAGGCTGGGGTCTAGCAGTCATGTAGCAGTCCTCATCTCTCCAGCTCCCTGAGACAGAATTATACTGGTGGTTTCAGCAGCCAGTGAACATTAGTACTTCTCAATTTTCTATAGTTCTATGCTACCTGTTCTGCTACATCAGCTCCTGCTATTTAGAATGGAATCAGTCAGAAGTGCTGATGCAGAGTGCTGTCCTCCTTTCCTGCACAGCTAAGCTGCCCGTATGGGCTTGGAAGTCAAGTGGAAGCTCCCATCTCCCCCAGCTTCCCAGGACAGAGACCGGGTGGCAGCTGGTGAATATCAGCAGTTTTCTTCCTCCCCAGCACTGCGTTGCAGAAGATCCATACAGGGTAGTGGCAATAGGCAGAGTCACCAGTTTTTGCTTCTTCCTACTAGGTTCTGTCTCCACGAGGAGGATCTAGTTAAGACAGCAAATGAAGAGTGAGTTCTCTGTCCTCCGACCAGCTCCTGATAAGATAGAGGTCCTTACCAAGAGAGGGTCACAACAAGCTCAAAGACTGAACAATTCATGTCCTCTGACATGGCAGTGAATCAAGGAAGTGTAGGAGGCCACTAGAACACAAAGCGGAGCACCTGAAGTAGCTTCCGTGTGGCCAGGGAAAATTCCCAGAGGCAGCAAAGCACAAAACAAGACCATGAATAGAGGAAAAAGGCAAGGTCCTGGAATTTCAGTCCTTGTGGCTAGTAGAGTCATCTTTGATGAACCTTTTAACTTTTCTTGGACTAAGTTTCTTTATAAATTTATCTTGCAGTTCTGGAGGTCAGATGTCTGAGGCAGATCTCACTGGACTAAAATCAAAATGTTGTCAGGGTTCCATTCCTTCTGGAAGCTCTAGTAAGAATGCATTTCTTTTCCTCTTCTAGCTCATAGAAACTGCCCACATTCCCTGGGTTGTAGCCACTTTCATCTTCAAAGCCAGCAGTGACTGGCTCAGTCTTCCTCACATGGCATTACCTTAAAACCCCTGCCATGATTCCTTAGTCATGTCTTGATGTTAAAAATATTCCCAGGGGCAGACCTCTCTGAGAGAACTATTCCTTTCGTATCAGAGATGTTTCTGAAAAAACTATTTTATCAATTTAATGTCTGTGGAGAGGATATGGTATTCTTGGTATGCTTAGGATGAGGCAGATGATGATCAGATATTAAGAAATGGTAATAAGGTGTTCAAAGGGAAGCAATTATGTTAAATATAATGTGGGATTATAGGAAATTCTAAGCTATTATTTTACCCTTAGAAGTGTGAACTCAGTTTGAATTTAAAAATAGGGGGTACTAAGGGAATATGCAGATAAAAAAATTTGAATATCAGACTATTTGGGGAAATGTAATGTGCACCAGATGCTTGTACTATTTAAGGTGCCTGATCAAATTCATATTGCTTTTGTGGATTAAAATAGTGCATTACACCAGCTCTCACTGCTGCCACAAGACCTCCAGAAATCCTGGAGGTAAACCTCAGTGATGATGATCTCTATTTCACCATTTTCCTGCTGACCTTCCCCAGCTATGAAATCCATAGTTATCTTCAAAACCCCGAGTTAAAATAAATCATTTAAATTTATTATTGGACTTTTTCATCTATTCAGTATTTCCTTTTCTGGATGGTGTATATTTCTATAGTTCAGTGATAACAAACTGTAAACTTCAGGGAAAATAGGGTTATGTTTATGATTATTTGCTTAGGACACAAAACTCAGATATGAGTACCCAATAGTTAGAATTAAAGAAATAAAATATCCTACAATTTAGCCTTAATAAACTTAGTAAATTTAATAACTTTAATAAATATACACATATATTCATATGTATTGTATATACTATATATAAACTTAATGGATAATCTTTATAGAATGATAACATTTGACAAATTTGACAAAGCACTTTGCCACTATGACCATGACTTTTCCAGACTTTAATTTGGAAGGATAATTATAAGTGTAATTTCCAAGCAAAAATTGCTTATTTTAACAACAGTACATTTCTTTTCCTGACTCAGAATAGGAGGAGGCAGTGGTACGGGGGAAGTGTAGTAATAGGGAGGGGGGTGGAGACTCTACTCTCATAGACATAACCAAGCTATATTACAACTTCTTTTACTTGCTTTTCCTCCCACACAATCAGTCCTAGTACACTATTCATCTTTGAATTTCTGCCACACGGCAGATAATTGGCATATATAGTATCCTCTCAATAACTGTAGAATAAAAATAAAATAAAATTCTAGTAGTTTCTTCATCATAAAAAAATTTGTGTGGCTTTGGGTAAATCACGTAATCTTTTCTTACCTGTAAATTACCAGAAAATTTGACAATATTGTTCCCTAAGGCCCCTTTCAGCCTAAGAATTCTATAAATATGAGTTTATATGTACTCAAACGGCATGCCCTACCACAGATATTTTCATGGCGTTATATTGTTTCACAAAGATTTTAACTTTTTTTTATCAGATTATGCCATGGAAAACAGATTAGATCAGCAGTCTAGCTCTGAAACTAATTTGCTTTGTAATATCAGCAAGACCATTATATGTCTGTGCCTCAGGAGTGATCATTTGTATGATATGGTTGGTAATGCCTGCCTCATTCTTTAATGTAATAACATTTCATTGAAAAGCTCTTTGATGACTAGCAAAGAACACTATTATGGGCAGTTGAATATTCGTAGTATAAAAGATCTTCTTAGAGAGTTCTCTAAAATACTTGTGGCTGAATAATCCAAATGGTTTTGAAATAAAAACAGGACATAAAAGACACATAAAAACAAGCTTTATTTGATGGTTTGATATGAGCAATTTTAATGAAATTATTGCTTCTAACATACTGTTGAGCTATCTAGAGAAACTCATGATTACATAAAACTGTATTTAATTCATAATAAAAACTCCCTTAGTGATTTTAAACATTAAAAATTGCTGAATTAAGTCACATATTACTCCTAATAAAAAATATTCCCAAATTTATAGAAATTTGGTCTACTCAGGCTATCCCTAACCTGGTAGCCACCCCCTTCTTAATTCTCCTCTTTTTTTACATTAAACAGGTTTCTTAAATGCAAGTGCTGGGTACTGCTCGCAGACACCAGGGTGTCATCCAAACTCAGCAGAAATCCACTGAGTGACTGTGTTGGACACAGGCCCACAGTTGAGTGCAGGACGGCCCTGGTTGTTGAAGGAGTTATTTGTTTAAGTATCACTAGAGCAAATGAGCAATTATTAAGTAAAAACAAGAGATTTCTTTGCTCACATTTCTGTACTGTACTCTTTTAAAAGTTACCAGTAATCTAAACAAAAACAAAGAAGTAAAGAAATAATTTATGTATAATGCTGGTTGCAAGAGTGGCTCTGAAATGAAACATTGAAATCCAGTCCTGCCACTTCCCCGCTAAATGACCTTAAGTAACCTACTCAGTATCACTTTTTCTCAGTTTTCCCATCTGTAAAATGGAAGTAATAACAGTATTTACCTCATAGAGTTCTGATGAGGATTGTGTGAACTAATAGGTATATCCTTAGAACAGTGTTTGCTTCAGAGTAAGAGTTCAAATGAAAGTTATTGTTATTGGCATTATTGTTGGTTAAAAAGAAACTGCTATGAACTGAATGTGTGTGTCCCATCAAAACTCATATATTGAAGCCCTAGCCCCAGTGTGATAATATTTGAAGGTGGGGCATTTGGGAAGTAATTAGGTTTAAATGAAGTCATGAGGGTGGAACCCCCACGTTGGGATTAGTGTTTGTAAGAGGAAGACACTAGAGGGCTCTTTCCACCCTGGGAAGATACAGCAAATTGTTAGCTGTCTGCAAACTAGGAAGTGTCCTTAACTAGACACCAGATCTGCTAGCACTTTGCTATTGGACTCCTTAGCCTCCAGAACTGTGGGAAATAAGCATCTGCTGTTTAAGCCATCCAGTCTATGATATTCTGTTACAAATTTCCTAAGACAGACATTACTGAAAGTAAGAACAGGAAATAATATGAAATTTTAAAATTAATAAGGATAAAAAATGAATTAGATGTGACTGTCATGAGTGTATGTTCATGATACATTCTTTCCTATAAGTCAGCAGGCAACCGCTCAGCTTGCTGCCTGCTGAGCAGCCCGGCACCAAAGAAAAGACAAGAGTCACACAGAGTAACTATGCTGTTCATTCAGGTTTTATTGAAGGCAGGTACACTCAAAGTAGAACATCAACTTACATTCATATCCTACTCACACTCTAACAATGTAAGAGAAAATAACACAAACACACACTCAGTGCAATCAATGGGGGAAAATGAGCCCAAGTCCCAGAGTCTCCAGCTGCATCTCTGGGAGACAGCATGGTGGTCAAGGGAGTAGTCAGCGTCTTTCAAGGAAAGCTTTCCTGAGCCAGGTGGGTAGCAGGACAGACAAAGTCTTCAGTCCAGCAGGGCAGAGCCTCCAGCGGCCAATGCCAAGGGAGATCAGCAGGGCATGGAGCAGCACTGTGGTGTGTGGAACTTGGCTGTCTCAGCAGTGGTCTGGAACCTGCCTCAGTTACACCTTGAAAGTGGTGTACTCTACCCTTCTGGGTCTTTTTGATAAAATCTTGGCACCTCTGTTGGCAAGTGTGGAATTTGCCCAGGAGCCTGCCTATGGGTGGTCCCACTCTGCAGACATGGCTATTCTGACCTCCTGTGCAGATATCTTAGTAGTGTCTCTTTGCTAGATGTGTCTAGTGTGACTTAGGTAGTTTCCCTCTTGCACCAAAGTGTCATGGCTGACTGGCAGCCGTCTTGGTTGACACAAGAGACTCCACGTTGTTTTATTTACTTTATGCTATCTTGATAGGACCAATGCCATTTTATTGGTCCGATTCTCCACAAAGACTGAAAAGGTTAGGACCATTGAATCTGGTGAAAATTGCTAATATAAAAAATAGATATTTCTACTTTGGAGGCACATGTGTAAACTGGATTTTGGGTCTTCTACAGTAATAGATCTTTTAACAAAGCAAATTAATTCTAATGATATTCTAATGTCTGACATTTTGTTTCCAAAAGAAGAAATAAAATAGTAGCAGAGGGTTCAACCCTGGATAACAGAAATAGTGTGAGAGTCATAGTTTTCAGAAGAAAGCATTTTTTCTTTGTCATGGAAATTTAAAAACTTTGTTACATCTGTAATGCTGAGCTTAGAAATTATTCAGAGAAATATAGATTCATAATGTAAAAATATATGTTCACATATAATTGCAATAATTTGTAAACTATGTATTGTCTAACTAGAAAGTTGTCCAACTCTTTACAGTCCAACTCCACTATAAATAATTGCTACACCTGGAGCCCAGCATCTTTGTTTGAGGTTACATGACTGAAAAATGAAGCATCCACCTAAAACCATCCAGAAACAACGGACTCAATCTAGCATTGCTTCACAACTTCTTGAATGACTTGGAAGTACCATTCAGAGATCCTAATTTGCCATTGCATGCTCAGCAAGCCATTTTTTAGACAGCATAGCTTTCTTCCATCAGCAAGAAGTAGTCAGCTACTACCAAAAAGCCATCACACCAAAAGTTACAATAGGGCACATCACAATAATTTTAAGTTTTAAGCAACTCATTAAACTCATTTGCTCTGAAAAGAAAAATAAAGAGAATTAAAGAAGAGGATGAAAGTGTTAAAAAGTTATCATATTTAATATTTCTACCACCCTGTGTTCTGGTATTTCTCTGGGGATACTTTTCTCAGATTAGGTGATTTTTAATAAAGCAAGTGACATCTTGTCAGGAAAAGTAATATTTTTATTAATATTTATATAATTTCCTGTGGAATCCTTTGTTCAATTTTGGAGATTTAATAGCCCTTATGACTAATTCATTTCTTTCTCAGAGACTTCCTTTTATGAAAAAAATCATTTTTCTCTAGTGGACTGAATTAAAGTTATTTTTTAATCTCTTCAAGGGGATTTGATAAAATTATACATTAAAAAAAAGAATTATCCTCAATTATAGTATATATTTAAGCTTTTAAAATTTCTTTAGGTTTTTGCCGTATTTTAAATGTTTGCTTCTAATAATAGGCCTTTAAACCAAATCTGTTAACTCTGTTGGAAATTTCAAAGACTGAACAGAGCTAAAAGAATTTTAAAGAATAATCAAAAAGTCAAATAAAATTGAGATTACC
Source organism: Carollia perspicillata (assembly GCA_004027735.1). NCBI lineage: Eukaryota > Metazoa > Chordata > Mammalia > Chiroptera > Phyllostomidae > Carollia > Carollia perspicillata. Next base: position 5,676 of record PVKM010012391.1, on the reverse strand, counting down.
CACAACTGAACTATGAACTTTTTGAATAATCTGAGTCAACTTTAGAATTTCTCACCATTCTATCTGAGTTGCTTCTAGATGATCAATTATAATATAATACCAGACATCGCAAATATGTATGTAGAGGGTGAGGCAAAAGTAGGTTTACAGTTGTTTGTATGGAAAATAATACAATAACTAATAAATAATAATACAAAAAATAAACTTTATTTTGTGTACTCACAACTGTAAAACTACTTTGTCCACATTCTACATATTATATGTTAACTTCCTGGCACTATGTGTGGAGGAGTGACTCCCCAAATCAATCATAAGTCTTGTTGAGAATATCTGTATTTGTTATGTTTAATCCTGACTAAGTGAGGATTATACATATTTAATATGTAAAAATATTTTTGGTAGTTTTTTTCAATTTTGATTTAATATTCTAGGGCAAGTATATATCTGAAAGAGTCATATTCATTATATAAGGTCCCTCCAGAAAAAGTCCAACCTTTGTTAATATAACGAGAACTGTTTGTGTGGCATTGACATAACATGACAGTCCAGGAAAGTGGACTGGAACGTGCATGCACAAACAATGACAACCTCACTGTACTAGTCAGTGGGGGTAGTAGATGCCATTGAGTGAGCATGTGTACTGTGTGGCTATCACATTCAAAATGACTGAGTGAGCAGAGCAACAAATCTACATCAAATTTTGCATTAAGCTTGAACATTCCTCCACAGAAACTATCAGATGATTCAGAAGGCCAAAGCTATGGGCAACTGGTGATTGGCAGCTTTATCACAACAACGTACCTGCTCATGCATCACTTATCATGCAGAGTTTTTTCATGAAACATCAAATCACCCAGGTGACTGAGCACCCCTACAGCCCAGATTTGGTGCCCTGTGATTTGTGGCTTTTCCCAGAACTAAAATCACCTTTGAAAGAGAAGAGATTTCAGACCATCACTGAGATTTAGGAAAATATGACGATGGCAATTGGGAGAACTGTGTGAGGTCCCAAGGTGCCTACTTTGAAGGGGACCAAGGTGTCATTGTCCTATGTATGATATTTCTTGTATCTTGTATCTTCTTCAATGAATGCCTCTATTTTTCATATTATATGGCTGGATACTTTCTGATCAGACCTTGTGTGTTATATGTTATTCTGTGAAGAGGGAAATGGGAAAATTTGATATGTCCAAGTGTTTTTTATTACTGATATTGTATTAATAACTATTGTCATAAATATTAGTTCTTAATGTAATATTTAGAGAAATGGTGATCATCTCATTCAGTGTTTAAATTAGCAGAGACATTTAGTGGGTGGTGTAAAGACACATGGTGAGACTCAGATTTCCCTCCTTTTTCACAAGCCACTTCTTTCTCTTCTTTCTCTGCTTGTTGGGGTACCCTCCAGGGTGCAACCTCAATACATTTCATGCTACACTCAATCTGTACGTGATCTTGTCCAGTACCACGGTTCCAAACATTATCTATAGTTCACAATGACCCCCTAATGTGTATTTCAAGTAGAAATTATCCCCTGAACTTCAGGCTCAGATACCTAACTCTCACTATGGCATTTATACTTGGTTGATAAATAGGCATCTTATAGTTAACATAGGCAAAACTCTTCCTCCCAAACTCCTCCTCTCCCAGTGTTTTCCCACTTGAGAAGCCAGGTATCATCCAATTATTTAGGATCAAAATTTTATTTTGTTTTCTCTGTCCTATTATTGCCACTTCTTACCTTCTAACTGTCACAGCCCCAGCCAACATCATCTTTTACCTACTTCACTGAAAAATTCAAATGACCAGCCACCTTACTTTCTCTACTATAGTTCTCACACTATAATCCACAATAGAATTACTACTAATCCTTTTAAATCTGGTCACGTCAATCTCCTGCTCTTAACCCTCCTTTAGTTTTTTGTAACATGTAGAAAAAATTCCATTGTCCTTCCTATTTCTTCCCCAAAGTCCTACATGATCTGATTTGCTCTCACTTTCCTCTCACTCACTCCTCTTACTACTTTCACCACTTTGGAAAATATGGTTAAAATGCAAAAGTCAAAAGCACTCCTATATACCAGCAACAAACAAGTGGAATTTGAAATTAAAGTCACAATACCATTTATATTAGCACCACCCAAAATAAAATGCTTAGGTATAAATCCAACCAAATATATGCATGAGATCTCTATGAGGATAACTATAAAATGCTCACAAAAATTCAAAGAATTATTAAATAAATGGAGAGATATTCCATTTTCATGGATAGGAATTTTCATCTGTGAACATATCAGTTCTTCTCAACTAGATCTATAGATTCAATGCGAGTTAATATCTCATAGTTATTTGGTGGATACAAGCAAACTTATTCTAAAGTCTATATAAAGAAGAGTCAACATAATATTGAAGGAGAATAAGAAAGTCAGAGGACTGAATAAAACTCAACCTCAAGAATTATAATAAAGCTACAGTAACCAAGGCAGTGTGATATTAGTGAAAGAATAGGTCAACAGATCAAGAGAACAGAATAGAGAACCCAGAAACAGACCCACCAAAAAAAAATAGTCAACTGAACTTTGACATAGGAACAAGGCAATGTAATAGAGAATAGTCTTTTCAACAAATAGTGCTGAAATAACTGGACCTTACATTCCTTATAAAAGTTAAATCAAGATAGACGATAGGCTTAAATGTATAATGTTAACTATAAAACTTCTATAAGACAACACAGAAGAAAATGTAGATGACTTTGATTATGGAGATAAATTTTTAGATATAACACCAAAGGCACAATCTATGAAAAAAATGATAACCTGGACTTCACTATGATTAAAAACTTATGTCTTATGTAAGATAATGTCTAGCAAATGAAAAGGCAAGCCACAAACTGACAGAAATAATTGTGAGAGGCACACCCAGTAAAGTATTCTTACCCCAAGTATACAAAGAACTATATAAATTCAACGAGAAAATAAACAACCCAATTTTAAAAAATGGCAAAAGATCTGAAAAGACACCTCATCAAGAACATACACAGATGGGCCCAGACCCAGAGTGACCTGAAGGTGTCCTTCTCTTCCATCCTGGGAGGATTCTGAGAGCCCCACCACAACTGCCACTGACTCAGCCTCCCACTCACCACCCTAGCTGCCAACCTCCCGATGCTCCAAGGCCCAACAGCGTTTACCTTAGTCAGCACACAATGCCCCCACTTGCAAGAAGCCTTGGCCTTGGGACCTGTTGCAGATGCACCACCAGCCGTAAGGACCCTGTAACCCTCATAAATGCACCAGAGGTACTACCCCTACTGCAAGGCCTCCATCAACAACCAGATCAACCTGGAGCTCTAGCCTGCTGTGTGTACCTGTTTATGGTGTCCTATTTTGACAGTGACAACATGGCCTTGAAGCATGTGTGCCAGTTCTTCCTGTGGCAGTCGAACAAAGAGAGGGAGCATGAGGCTGATGTGTCCGCAAAACCAGCACAGACGTCTCATGTGCCCACGTGAGACCAGCAGATCTGGCCTCAACTACTGGGAAAATGCTTAAGGGCCATGGAGTCTGCCTTGCACCTGGAGATGAACGTGAAACAGAGCCTGTTGTAGCTACACCTGCTGGCCACCAAGAAAAAGGATGTGCACCTGTGCCTCTTCCCACATAAGCAGATGAAATTCGTCAAGGACTTAAAGGACCGTATCACCAGCCTGAGCAATATGGGAGCCCCCAAATCTGACATGGCCGAGTACCTCTTTGACAAGCTCTCCCTGGGCCATAGCAACAAGAAGAAATGAGCTTGTGCTGCCACCCCCATAGACAAGGAGTGACTTCTCCCGGCCACCATGCTGAGCATGCACGTTGCAATACTGCCCTTGAAAGACATTCACTTAAGGTTTTTCTTCAAGTTTTGCCATTTCTTCCAATGAAGTTATTGATTCCTAAATTTAAACATATATATATATATATGTTTATGAAAGGATATATGAAAGGATGCTCTATATCATATGTCATCCAGGAAGTGCAAGTTAATACAAAGAGATACCATTACACTCCTGTTAAAGTGACCAATATCAGAACACTGACAATACCACATGCTGATGAAGATATGAATCAAGAGGAATTCTCATTCATTTTTGGTGGGGATGCAAAATGATGTTCAGAAGACAGTTTGGCAGTATTTTGCTTAATTAATCACACCCTCACCATAAAAATCCAGCTTGGTATTTACACAAAGGTGTTGAAAACATATCCACAAAAAAAAATGAGCACACTGATGTTCATAGTATAGCCTTATTCATAATTACTAAAACTTGTAAGCAACCAAGATGCCCATAAGTAGGTGAGTGAATAAATAAACTGTGGTACATCTAGATAATGGATGTTATCCAGCGCTAAAAAGAAATAAGCTATGAAGGCATGAAAACATATCGCGGGACCTTAAATGCATATTGCTAAGAAGCCATACTGACAAGGCTACATAGTGTATGATTCCAACTACATGACATTCTGGAAATGGAAAAAGCGGGGAGACAGTAAAAAGATTAGTGCTTGCCAGAGGGTAGTGGGGAGGGAGGGATGGGGAGGTGGAACATAGAGAAGTTTTAGGGTGATGACACTATTCCGTACATGTTAAATACAGGATATAGTCATTACATATGTGTCCAAATTTACAGAATGTACGACACCAAGAGTTGACCTAATATAAACTATGGACTTTAGGTAATAATGATGCATGTATCAACGTAGGTTATAATGCACCTAACTAATGTACCACTCTGGTGCACCATGTTGATAGTGGGGAAAGCTGCGGGAAGGAAGGACAGGGAGGGCCTATGATGGAATGCCCCATTCTTTCTGCCCAATTTTTCTTGAAACTATAGTCACTTTAAAATATAAAGTCCATTTAAAATGGGGTAAAATGAATGATTATTCTGATATTTATAAATTGCTGTTTTAAAACATAGCCTCTTTCCTGGTTATGTCCTTAATAATCAGATGGAACTTTCTTTCCTTGATAATTGCTTCCCACACAAATGTTCTATCTTACATGACAGTGTAGTTTCTTCTTTGGTCCTTGAGGGTCTTATTCAGTTTGACATACCCCAATGTTCATATCTGGCTTCAGCAGTACTTTTCAATAAATAGCAAGAAAAGTTACAAAAATTTAAAATGTTGGTTTCAATTCTTTATGTCTCCCTGTATTCATGCTTTTTTTTTTTTTGATACAATTGAAATTTCTCCCACAAAGCATAAACTTCTTCTCACCCCTTGAGTTTGACCTTGGTTATGCAATCTACTTTGGTGAGTGAGTTAGCAGACTTGATACAGCTTACGTGTTTAGGTGGGGGGGGGGAGGCCATCACCGTACTTCTGCTCAGCACCATGGGAGGGTGCTGAGAGACACAGAACGAGGACACCCATCTGACGTGAAGTGTGAAGGTAAACTACTCCAGCTAACCTGCGACCTTCTGAGCTTGAAAGAACATTCATTGATGTTTGTGTGGAAATTTTGATTCTACGCAGCAATAGCTGACCATTGCACAGGCCAAGAGCTGACTCCTCTGCCCTCTCAACAACTTTTCACTCCCATTGGTACACACCATTTCTAAAATATTCATTCAATTAATTCTTTCTTTTACATGTTTTTAATTCTTTTTCTGTGTTTTAATATATTTTA